>JAOYNU010096242.1:0-42860 GCA_026745395.1 Tympanopsis confertula | reverse complement strand
CGGGGTTAGAATATCCTAAATTCTAGTACTCTAAAAATACTATAAAAATACTATTCTAAGCCTTCGCTACGCGTTTTAATCGATTAATAAACTTCCGGATATTAAAAGTAAGATTTATATATTAATTAGGTAGTAGCTTTACTAATAATTAAGGCTTAGATATCTAGCCGCTAAATCCGCTATTATCGCGATATCCCTATTAACTATAAGTATACCGTTTACTAATATATTTAAAATAACCTAAGTATTAAATAATAGTATTTTTAAGAGTAGTTTTATACTAAATTTAGGTATAAAGTACTCTAAAGCTTACTATTATGATAAGCTAGAGGCTAGAATAACGTATTAATATTAGTAATTAATACTAAAACGATTAACTCGCTATAGTATACTCGCTTCCGATATCGTAGTATAAAGTATATTAATCTCGAGACCGCCTTCGCTAAATAGATAAATATCTTCGAGTTTAAATAACTAATAGTTATTAATAATATACTATATTAAACTATATCGAAACTATAGATTTACTTTAATTAATATAAAGACCTTCCTAAACCCTACTAGTCTACTAGTTAGCTAATACGTTTTAAGAAGAGATACGGTATTAAATACCGGTAAAAATAGGGTAAAAAAACTTCTATAGATATCGAGACTACTAGTAAAGAGAAAGATAATCTACTTATCCGCCGGTAATACTTTAGTAACGAAAATACCTATAACTACGATAAAACCGGCTTCTTTTAAAAGCTAATATTTAACTCTTCTCTAGCTCGCTAGCTAATTATTAGTAGTAAATAGGATAAGACTCGGGTAATTATACTTCTAACTTATAATACTACCGGTAGCTATAAGGTAGAATTTTAACTAATCGGAAAGTTACGAAACCTATATTACTTTAGCTAGAATAATTATCTAATCGATAACCTTCTAATTATATATCGAAGTAACTCTTCCGTATAAATAAATACTACTATCTTTATAGAATATCTATACTAGTTCGACTAGAAGATAGAAGGTCGCTAAGTTCTTTTACTATCTAATAGCTTTAGTACCTATTATTTAGTAGTAGATACTATATAATTAGTAAGAGTCCTTTAGAATATTACTATTAATTAACTACTAAAGAATACTATATCTATCTTCTAGCTACTTAATTAAGGTATTATTTATAATTTAAAAATTAACTATTATTCGAAATAGCTAGACTTTATCTATAATAGTATCTTTAATAGAGGGAATCTACTATACGATCTATAGCTATTATAAGCTATATACTAGGTTATCGAGGCCTAGTATTAAAATATATTACTAACTACTATCCGTAACTACTAGATTAAAAACTAACTTTATACTACTAGCCTAGAAGCTAAAAATAATACTAGCTAGTAAGAAGCTACTTTACGATTAGATTTTAAATAATACTAGTAAATACTAGCTATCGAATATACTATAGATATCGACGACTTTATTAATCTAGCTAATAAATAGGTTAAAGACTCGCCGGATTTAGTATTAAAAGCTACTATAGAAAAGATAGTAGGCTAGTATAATTAGGGGTATAATAATAATAAAGATAAAGTATAAGTAGAATTAGAATAGCTATCGGATTATAAGGCCGTAGATACTATCGATATTATTATAAGATATCTTTAAATAGTACCGGATACGATAGATATCGGCTTTATAACCGAAGTAATAAAGAAGTAAAAGGCATAGGGGGTACTACTACGCTATTAGGAGGTAAAAAGTAAGAAGTAAACGATACTAGATATATTCTTTAGATAATTAGCCACCTAATTTATATATAATCTAGTCTTTTTATCGTCTAACTACGTATTTCTCGTTTATAGTATATCCTCGCGATATATTAGGCTCCCCCGTGTCTGATCCATATGTTATTATCGAGGTTCCACTGTAGTATAATCGAATTTTATACGGTAGCCGAAGCCAGCTGTGCCAGCTATCATATGCAAGATTGATAACAGGGGGCGATAGTTTTGAACGGCACCTCCGTAGCTAGCTTCCTTATCATCTATCAGCACGTGCCTCCTTCCACAACTTACCCACAAGCATTGTGCATGAGGGGAAGGGAATGGCATAAGATAAAAAGGGCATGGGCAGAACTTCTCTCAGTCTCAAGTCCACCTCAGTATTTGCCATTAGTTATGAAAACGTCATTCTCATATCTCGCTCTTGCCTTTGGGCTACTGGCGTACGCGGAGGAGAGGTGCAAGTGCTTCCCCGGCGATGCCTGCTGGCCCAGCGACGAGACGTGGCACTCATTCAACCAGACCGTACGTGGCCGACTTATCAAAACGGAGCCCATGGGCAGGGTGTGCCATGATCCCAATTACGACGAGGCGGCCTGCGAGGCATTGAGGGCTGTCTGGAAGGACGCACAACCTCAGTCTGTTTTTCTTGTTTTTGGCTTAATCCTTCAGTTTGTTACCTGATTGGATAAAATTAACGATTTGTTTAATAAAAGCCTACAAACTTCATACTCGCCAATGCAACCATGGTTTGCTAACCAGTCTTGCGACCCCTTCACTTCTCAACGTCAACAATGCACTGTTGGCACATATATCCCTTATGCCGTCAATGTCTCGACGGCCGAGGATGTCGCCTCCACCCTCTCGTTTGTGAAAGAGCACAACATCAGACTTGTTATACGGAACACGGGACACGAGTACGTACGCACGCAAATCACTCGTAAACCCGCTCCCAACCTTGATACTCGTCATACGGCGATGACTTTTGCACTACATGAAAACTGAACATCTTTTACTTTCCAGCTACATCGGCAAATCAACAGGCCCTGGAGCAGTGGCCCTGTGGGTGCGCCATCTCAATTCCATCGAGATGGTTGACTGGAAGGACTCGCACTACCAGGGCAAAGCTCTACGAGTAGGCACTGGCGTGCTTGTAGCGGACGCCATCAAATTCGCCGCCGAGAATAACAGAACTGTTGTTTCCGGCACCAGCGGCACACTCGCCCTGGCCGGAGGCTACATCCAGGGTGGTGGGCATGGCCCGCTGGCCTCCAAGTACGGCATGGCGGCAGACCAGGCTCTCGAGTACGAGGTCGTGGATGCGTCTGGCAAACGCTTGATTGCCAGCCGCCGCGAGAACACCGACCTTTTCTGGGCGCTAAGCGGAGGCGGACCCGGCACCTGGGGCGTCGTCCTGTCTGCCGTTGTCAAGACGGTCCCCAACGTGGCTGTGGCGTTCAAGAGCCTCGAGTTCTCGGCGGCGAACATCTCCCAAGAGACATACATGAAGTCTACCGAGTTGTTAATCCCGTTTGTCCTCGACTTGACTGATAGGTCCTGCACCGCCTACTACTACATACTGCCCTTTGGAGTTCAGAGCACGTTCGTCTGCCCCGACACTTCTGCCGCCGAGATGGCCACCATCATGAAGCCCTTGCTGGATCAGCTCGATGAGCTGGGCATCATCCACGACAAGTCGGTGACTCCTTTTGCAAGGTATAGCGACTATCATGCTACCGTCTGGGACTTCTTCAATAAAGGACAGACGGGGATTATCAAAGGCAGTAGCTGGCTGATTCCGCGTTCGGTACTGCGCAAGACCCCCATAGAGGTTGTTGTCAAGGCCCTGTACCAGGCCTTGGACCACTCATTTTTGGTTTCGATGCTGAGCTTCAACCCCAGCGCTGAGGTCGCGGGCGATGTCGACAACTCCGTGCACCCTACATGGAGGGACTTTGGTCTGTTTGTGCTGGCGTGTGGGCTGTGGAACGAGGCCGATGACATGAGGGCGAACACGGCGGTGGCACAGCAAGTGTTAAAAGAGGCGATGCCACTGCTCCGGAACCTAGCGCCTGAGGGAGGAGCATATATGAGCGAGGTACGACTGACTTGCCCTGAATACTCCGAGTCTCGAAATTTGGTCAAAGCTAACATTTTACGTAGGCCGACCCTGCCGATCCTGATTGGAAAATGAGCTTTTATGCCTCCAACTACGACCGACTACTGGAGATCAAGAATAGATACGACCCGGAGGGGGTGTTTTATGCATACACTGGAATCGGTAGCGATCGGTGGAACCTGAGGCCAGATGGGCGTCTTTGCGAGGCACAGCAAGCTGAGGAAAGCATTGAAAAGGAGGAGCTTTGATTATGTGGATCCAAGGTCAATAGGTTGCTGTAAGGTCAGCCCGACTCAATCTGGACCCGGTTATAATCTACTCTTGATTGTTGCCCTCATTAAGAGGCACTGGTAAGTCTGGGATAATGTAAACCTGACGAGCTCAAGATGAAGCAAAGCCTGTTCAAGGTGACTCACCCACCTTGTTTGAATATCTGCTCCTCCAGATGTCTCGCTGTAGCGTCTTTTGTGCCTGGCAGGGCGTGGTACACATTTGTACGCTCAGGATGTGTTGGTCCTCTGATATTCAGTCGTGGTCGGCTCAGCCCGAGGCGCCCGCCACGCCGTCCTCTTGGCCAGACGCCACCCGCCCGGCTGTGCCCACCAAATATGCTGCCACCCTCTTGCTGCGTTGCCTCTCCTCTTGCTTTTATTCTTTTGTTGGTGACTCGAAGAAAAGAAGATACAAACTTGCTCGAGATGATGGCGCCTGTTGTGCTGGCGTAAAACCACAGCTCGTAGCCTCTGTTCCAGATCACGCTGTCCAGATAATTGGGGCACCCCGGAGCCTGTATACGGGGCATCCGTCCGCCCCGTCGCAACGACGAGAACCAAGTGGATCACCCAGCAACGACAATCCGGGGAGCGGCATCACCACTCTGCCTATTGCCAGTCAGGCGCAGGGATGCTCGGGGTGTGGCCACAGCACCTATCTAGAGCTCTCTCCCCTGATAGAAATTCCCGTGGGCCGACCAGTCACCGGAATTGAAGCGTGGTGCATGCTGGTTAAGGTTGAACGCAATGCTCCAGGGATGCTATAGTAGGATGGCCGGGGATTTCTGTCCGTTGGGCCTTGAACAGAGAATGTGTGGAGTGAATGCGAGTTACTATATTTTGGCGATCAAGAGCACAGTCCGTAATGAAAAAAGGATGGGCTATTTGAGGGAACATATCACATTCACAGATAACCCTAACATCTGACCCTCACGCTCGATCTTCAAGAGTTTTCGTGGTTTGACATGAAAATATGTCCGTCATATTTGGAGTGCGAGTGGCCAACCAAACAATAACAAAAGAAGTGAGCAGTATGAGGGAGCCGAGACGAGTAGCCATATCGGTTTCATTGCCCATCCAGTATGCTTCGTATATTATATCTGTGTAGGTAGGTGGCCAACATTAGATATCTATACTTTAACATCTGGATCATATCCACTCCACGTGACATGGGATTTGGATGCAGGAATCTTACACCAACGGGCCTTCCACGAGTTGTTTATTTATTTTTTTTTCATGTGAGCTCACCTCAATACAAGCGATGCGCGTCCTTCGCTGCCCCCCAGGCCTGCTATCGCCTGCAACTCTGTAAGTTAAAAAAGAAAAAGAAGAAAAAACCCATTAAGCTGCCTGGTAACATGTATAACGTCGTTGACGACTCTGGCAGAATGATATCACGATCTCGGTGTAACAACTAGAAGGCCGCCCCTTCACCCCCTCCCCCAATTCCACGTCTTCTTCTTCGTCCTCTTGTCGTCTTTCTCTTCTCTCTTTGAGAGTATTGACTGATTATATCCGCATAGATATATCCGACTCGCGTCTGCGCGGCCGTTGTGGTTGTCGACGTCGACAAGAGTTTTCAGCCCCACCTGGCCGCCAACTGCGAGTGCCGGCAGCCATGCTTATGCCGGCTTCGCCACCTGTCTGGCAGCTGTTCACAACTATCAAGATTCAAAGTCTGTCCTCTTCATCTATCCTTAATATATTCATATATTCATTCCTATTTGTTATACCACCAGCCCACCCGTCTCGAAAGCAGGAATCCCGCATCTTCTGAGCCCTCCTGGCAAGAGCTTAGTTAGCCGCGCTCTTTAAAGCCGATTGCTCTAACTCGCAATATTTGTGTGCCTTTTCCGAGGCGGATAGAACAAGCTCGACAATGACGGAGGCCCAGAGGATTGATGGCACGGCCATTGCCAAGGCCATCCGCGAGCGCATTGGGATTGAGATTGCCGAAAAGCAAAAGGTCAGCCCGAGATATATCCCGTGTCTCAACATCATTCAAGGTGAGTGTCCAGCTCGACAAGATTGCGTGGTTGGCTCACTAACAATGGGCGTCAGTTGGTGATCGATCGGATTCGGGTATGCTCAAATCGTCCACCCATGCTCGCTCATCATGATCATCTCATGCTCATATCGTCCTCATCATGCGATAGCAACATATGTCCGCATGAAACTGAAGGCTGCTCAAGAGGTACGTACGTGCGACTTGCTTCTCAACGTAACAAGGCCATGCGCAGCTGGCTCTCCGCACAACATATTTGCACACGGCTTACCTTGGTTGTGTTTGTGCCTCCAGGCCGGAATCAGCTGCGAGCTCATCCACCTCCCCGAGGATGCACCCGAGTCGGAGCTTCTTGCCCGGATCCACCACCTCAACTGCAGCCCCGACGTTCATGGCATCCTCGTGCAGCTGCCGCTCCCGGCTCACGTGTCCGAGTACGCCGTCACGTCGGCCGTTGCTGCCGAGAAGGACGTGGACGGTTTCGGCGCCGACAACATTGGCGAGCTTGCTAAGCGCGGTGGCAGGCCGTTGTTTGTTCCCTGCACGCCCAAGGCGGTCATGACGCTTCTCGCCGATGCAAAGATTAACCTCAGGGGCAAGAACGCCGTCGTCGTCGGTCGCAGCGACATTGTCGGCAGTCCCGTCAGCCACCTGCTCAGAAACGCCGACGCCACCGTCACCGTGTGCCACTCGAGGACCGCCAACCTCGAGGCGCACCTGAAGGATGCCGACGTGGTGGTCGCTGCCATTGGCAAGCCCCGGTTCATCCACGGCGACTGGCTCAAGCCGGGCGCCGTGGTTATCGATGTCGGCATCAACCACGTCCCCGACCCGAACAGAAAGTCGGGCCAGAGGCTGGTCGGCGATGTCGACTTTGAGAGCGCATCCAAGGTGGCCTCGTTCATCACGCCCGTCCCCGGCGGTGTCGGGCCCATGACGGTGGCCATGCTCCTCGAAAACGTCGTCGACTCTGCGTCGACGTATTTCGAGCGCCAAAAGAACAGAAAAATCGACCCACTCCCGCTGAGGCTCGAGAGGCCGGTCCCTTCCGACATTGACGTGTCGAGAGCTCAGATCCCCAAGCACATCACAAAGGTGGCAGCCGAGGTCGGCATCGCCCCGCAGGAGCTGGAGCCGTACGGCTCGTACAAGGCCAAGGTCGACCTGGCCCTCCTCAGGCGGCTGGAGCACCGCAGGAATGGCCGGTACGTGGTCGTGACCGGCATCACGCCCACGCCGCTTGGCGAGGGCAAGTCGACAACCACCATGGGCCTCGCACAGGCGCTCGGTGCTCATCTCGGCCGCGTGACTTTTGCAAACGTCCGCCAGCCCAGCCAGGGCCCCACGTTTGGCATCAAGGGCGGCGCTGCGGGCGGGGGCTACAGCCAGGTCATCCCCATGGACGAGTTCAACATGCACCTGACGGGCGACATTCACGCCATCGGAGCCGCCAACAACCTCCTCGCCGCCGCAATCGAGACGCGCATCTTCCACGAGAACACGCAAAAGGACGCCGGCCTGTTCAAGCGGCTGGTGCCTGTCAAGAACGGCAGGCGCGAGTTTGCGCCCATCATGTTCCGCCGCCTTAGGAAGCTCGGCATCGACAAGACGAACCCGGACGATCTCACGCCCGACGAGATCACCCGCTTCGCCAGGCTCGACATCGATCCCGACACGATTACGTGGAGGCGCGTGCTTGACGTCAACGATCGCCACCTCCGAGGCGTTACCGTCGGCACGGCACCGACCGAGAGGGGCCAGACGCGCGAGACGGGCTTCGACATCACCGTGGCCAGCGAGTGCATGGCCATCCTCGCCCTCAGCACCAGCCTCGGCGACATGAGGGAACGACTCGGGCGCATGGTCGTCGCCAGCTCACGCGACGGCGAGCCCGTCACATGCGATGACGTTGGCGTGGGCGGCGCCCTCACGGCCCTGATGAAGGACGCCATCAAGCCCAACCTGATGCAGTCCCTCGAGGGCACGCCCGTGTTTGTGCACGCGGGCCCCTTTGCCAACATCAGCATCGGCGCCAGCTCCATCCTGGCCGATCGCATGGCTCTCAAGCTGGCCGGCACCGAGCCCGACGAGGACCACAGCGCCAAGGCCGGCTTCGTCATCACCGAGGCCGGCTTCGACTTCACCATGGGCGGCGAGCGCTTCTTCAACATCAAGTGCCGCGCATCTGGCCTCGTGCCCGACGTCGTTGTCATCGTTGCCACGGTGCGCGCTCTCAAGGTGCACGGCGGCGGCCCGCCCATTGCCCCCGGAACGCCGCTCAGCCCGGTCTACAAGGAGGAAAACGTCGACATCCTGAGGGCCGGCTGCTGCAACCTGCGCAGGCACATTTCCAACGCCCGCTCGTTTGGCGTTCCCGTCGTGGTCGCCATCAATCGCTTCGTGACCGATACCGTGGCCGAGATCGCCGTCCTGCGCGAGGAGGCCATCGCGGCCGGTGCCGAGGATGCCGTGCTCGCAAACCACTGGGAGGAGGGCGGCAGGGGCGCCGTCGACCTCGCCAAGGCCGTCGCCAAGGCGGCCGAGCTCCCCAAGGACGGTTTCAGGCTGCTCTACGATCTCGGGGGGAGTGTGCAGGAGCGCATTGAGGCGGTTGCCAAGCAAATGTACGGCGCCGCCAAGGTCGAGCTGAGCGAGCTGGCCCAGCGCAAGGTGGACACGTACACTTGTCAGGGCTTTGGCAATCTCCCCATCTGCATCGCAAAGACGCAGTACTCGCTGTCCCACGACCCGGACCTCAAGGGTGCGCCCACCGGATTCACCGTCCCGATCCGCGACGTGAGGATGGCGGCTGGTGCCGGATATCTGTGAGTCATTTCCGTTTGAGCTTTTTCCTTTATCATGGTGTCGATATTGACCATCTTCCTGTCCCAGATATGCGCTGGCAGCCGACATACAAACGATCCCCGGTCTGCCTACGGCTCCCGGCTACCTCAACGTTGACGTTGATGTCGACACCGGCGAGATCCAGGGTCTCTTTTGAACAAGATTCCCTCCCGCTGCAACCATCTAGAAAAGCATATGACCGCACCAGGTCAAACCTTTATCCAATCAACGTCTATCTACAGGTCCAGATCGGCAAGTACGTGACCACCGATCCAACACGTCGTGCGTTTGTGGGTATTGTCTCTGTTAGAAACACGTCTTGGGCAGGTGTCTTGGCCTTGAATTTTTTTTTTATTTTATTTCTCACTTAGTATTTTCTTTTACATTTGCTTTAAATAGATACATTTTCGCCACTCGCATGGCTGGCTGCTTCATCACGCTACCGTGACCATGGGGTCCGCTTCTTCCGTCCAGATTCTGAGGCCGTCTTTTTCGAAATCTCTCCTCGCCAACGAGGCCGCGCTGGCTCTTCCCATGTCTGCTCTGCTTCGGGACCGTCTCCTCGGCGGCGGCGGCGGCGCCAAAGCCTTCTTAGCTTCCCCTGGCATTTCCGTCTCTGTCACAGCATCAAGCTCAGTTGTCGAAGCATCCGTATGCCGGGCGGCCTCTGGCGGAGCCATGGCTGCTACCTCGCGCGCGGCGGTATCGCGCCCCCTACTTTGTCCCCTTGGCGGCTGTGCGGGGGACCAGGAACGCCCTTGCGAGTTCAAGAGGTGCCATGTTGAGTAAGGGTCATGGTGGGAGCTATCGCGCGAGGCTCGCGGGGACGGCGAAAGGTCGCGCTGGCGGTTTCGGCTCCAGCTTCGACTTGATCGACAGGGTGGCGTCATGCTTGGTCCGGGCACGTGGAGTATCGGCGCTGAGACGTCGGGGCGGGGGAAGCCGTAGTGGGCAATCCAGCCTGGCGAGTTGTGCGGGCTGGCGCGATTCGTTTTCTTGTCGTTGCCGCCGCTGTTGTTGCAGGAACCGCAATCCCGCTCACAGCAATCCCGGCCACAGTGATCCGTGTCACAATCTGGATGCGAGCATATATTGGCCACGACGGGGCTGTTGGGGGCTGATGTTGGTGCGCTCGACGTCATGAGGCTCCGCACGGACGAGGTTGGGGATAGCGTGGTGGGGAGTGCGCATGCGTGTGGGATTGGGATGTGGCCCAGCGAACACGACAAGGAGGATGCGCTTGAGGAAGCGTGGGCTATAGGTATGGGCGGTGGGGGACGGGACGGACGCTCTAGTCGGAGCTGATTTCTCGATCGGTGTCGAGGCTGGGTGCAGCCACGCCGCTCGACTTGCTCTTCGCGCTGGGGGTGATGGCGTACGCAGGAACGGGCGGCAATGTCCACGCCGACGTCGTGCGCAGGGCTGCGCCCCGACCAATGTACGAGCGTCCATTGCGTTTTATTTTCTCTGTGGACATCTCCATGGCCATGGTCCGCATCATCTTGCTCATCACGTTTACCCTCACTACCCTCGCCAGTCTCCCTGTCGCAACTAGAACAGTTCAGCGCAGCCGGCGGTATGCCCACCAGACTCGTCCTGCTCGCCAACTCGGCTCCCAGCACCGCGAGATCATCGCTTAGGATGTCTGTCTCGCTTTCGGGGCACATTATGCATGAATTAAAAGTATATCAACATGTTGGTTCTTATATTTCCCCATCAGTTGGTTTCTATTTCGGAGTCAGTTAAGGTCTTGTCCGATCGGCCACTTCGTCGTATTTATATTATAATAGCCCTAGAATAGGGCAACCCTTAATATAATACTTTTTATAATAAAGCTATCTATTCGGGCACCACTATAGATTTATCCGGGTATCTATATAAGTCGTAATATAAATATATATATTAGTTTAATATTCCTATATTAGTTAGTATACGGAATTAAACTCTCCGATATTCCGATATTATAATAAATATAATAAGGCGGAGTAAATAATTATATAGACTACTATATTAGCTACTAGACTTTAAAGCTATTTTAAAGCCTAAAAATAAGTAATCGTAAGATATTAATGCTATCTACGAGCGTAAAGAAGTTATCTATATATATAAAGTGTTGACGGCAACGCGCTATAAATAGTAGTTTAGGGTACCGATAGACTTTTATTAATTAGATAATAAGAGTAAGCTAAAATAAAGCTCTTATAGGATCTAAAGTAGGGCTTCCCTAGCTCGTAATATAATTATATGTGAGATTTAGTGGAGGTAACTGCAGCTGGTTAGGGCCTAGATATTACTAAACCCTACTACTAGATTAATCGTATTATAGTTACTTAATTAAATCTATCGTAAAACTCTTTAATTATAGTAGATATCTATCTAGGAGGCCTATTATAGATATAGTATTATACTTAGGTATTACTAGCTAGCTTTTAAATATATAAAATATCTACTTAGTTATACTTATATCCTTATACTCTTCTTCGGAATTAACTTCCGATATAGTATTATAAAGCTATTTCCGAATAATTTCGTTATTTCTCGTCGTATATATATACCGGATTATCCGGTCTATCTATACTTTTAAATAAATAAATCTTAGTATAGCGACTTTAAAAGTAATTACTTTTTATAGGTAATTATATTATAAATTCTATCTTTAAGTATTTTACGAACGTTTTAAAAACCTCTTTACTTAAGTACTTTATTAAATTATCTATTATTTACTCTATTCTTAGGGTAAATTTAATTACTAAGTATTAATCCGCTACTTCTTATTTAATAAAATAGTAATATTTATATATATAAGTAATATAACTAGCTATTTCCGGATTCGAGGCTATTTTTATAGCTACTTTATTATTAGTATATATATAAATAGGCTTCTTTTTTAAAAATAACCCTATTCCTAGGTTATCTAGGAAGTTTCGAATTTAAATTAGCTCGCGGCTAATAGATAATAGCGCTATATATTTAGCTTTACTAGTAATAATCTTTTACTTCTTAGCGGTTTAACTAACGGCGCCTCTACCTATTATTATAACTTATCTATTTATATTCTTCGAATCCGGTACCCCGAAATTTATATTATAGTATCTATATAAACCGAGATTATTATTAATATAATCGAAGTCTAAGTTATAAGTAATACTTAAATACTTTAATCTTATACCGTATTTTAATACTACTTTAATATACTTTAAGTAATTTACTTTTAGTTATTTTATACCCCTAATTAGAATATTTAAATTATACGCGATATTTAGTTTAGTTATATTAGTAGTATACTAGATTAATCCTATTATAGACCGGAATAGAGCTACTAATTCGTTATCTAGGATATCCCCGCCGGCTTCTAGGTCTACTAACTTTTATATTATTTCTAGGCCTAGTAATTAAATAAAATTAAGGCTAGTCGCATCGTAGCGTTCTACTATTATACCCTAATACTTATTTTAAATAAAGCTTATAGTACTATCTAATTAGTTAATAATATATACCCCTAAGTATTACTTCGGAATACCTATTACTTCTATTTTAATATCTTACTAGTAGAGATCCTCTATTAAGGTCTTTAGACTTTAGCTATTTACCCCGGCTATAATAAAATTATTAATATAAGTATTAATAATAATTAACTTTTTTTTATCGCTTAAGTCGGTACTAGTATTAGTATATACGGTAGAGTCGTATAAACTAAAGTAGAATTTTATATTCTTTAAAGTAGAATATAACTTCTACTACTACTTAAATCTAGTTTACTTTAAACTATAAAGTAATTTCTTTACCTTTATAATTTTCTAATCCTTATAGTACTTATACTTTTTAGCTTCCTCGGGGTTCTTTATTATATACTAATAGATCTAAAGTAGTACTAGTATATAGATTATATAATAAAAGTCCCCTAAAAGGTATACCTTAATTATATCTATTTAAATCTTCTTCTAATTTAGGGCTATTACTATTACTAAAAAAATCTTCTATAGTACTAATTTAGCTATACTTATATAGTAGTTATCTAAGTCCTCCCCTACTCGCTACCGGAAACCTCTTACTATTATTCGTACTTTATATTTAATAATTTTACTATTAGTATTATATTTAACTTTATATATTATTTTATTATTAATAATATTAATATTTTTAAAATTATTCTAGAAGTAGAATATCCTATAATCGGTTAGTATTTTTAATTTAATATTATATATTTTTAGCTATTAATTATAGTCTAGGCCTATTATTACCGTATAATAGCTTAGCTAATCTAAGTCTACCCTATTAGTATAAAAGCTAGCGAATACTTTATCTAGTACTTCGAATACTTCTAGGTTCTAATCTACGATAAATACCTTATTAAAAAAACTATTTTTATACTAATTTACCTATTTATTACTAGCTATTATATCGTTATCCTCTATTTCTTTAACCCTAACTCTAATTCCTCTTCGGCGAATAGGTTAATTAGGTACTTTTAGGGTTAGTATAAGCTTATATTATAGTTTAAAAGTTCTAAATATATACGAGGTCTTTATTATTTTCGTAAAGTCGATAGCCTAGAGTTCCTTATAAAACTTTATATCTCTACTAATTACGATTTTCTTTATTACTTTTAGGGTTATTTTATATAGATAATACCTTTAGAATCCTAGGAGGATACTAGATTTACCTCTAGCCTCTACCTTCTTTTTTATATTATTAATTACTCTAATTACTACTTTACTTCCTAGGATTCGTAGCTAATCTAATTTTAGTTTAGCTTAAAAAAGTACTATTTTACCGATAAAGTCTAAGGGTAATAAATAAGGCTAATAATAGTAAATCTATACTTTATATACTTTAACTAAAATCTTATTTTCTACTACTATTTTATTAGTTATATTATTAATTAGATCTATATAGGATTCTAGTACTTAAAGCTAAAACTCCTAAAGTATTTTTCTATCGATTATAGCTAACCGAGTCCTCGTAAAGATTATTCTAAATTTAAATTTAATAATACTATCTTATTTTAAAGAGTATATAGGGGTAGGTTCTAATCTAATCCCCCTTCTATAGTAATATTCGCTAATTACTCCGATATTAATATCTATTCTATTATTATACTTTATCTAAGTTAGTAAAATCTCTATTTTAGTTAAGAAGGTCTTTAAGATCGTTAAGACCTCTCTAACTATTTCTACTTTAGTACTTATAATACTAACTTTCTATTACCTAGAAGCGTTATCTACGACTTAAACTACTTACTTTCTAGATAAATTTACCGGTTTATTTAATAATATATCTAATACTAAACTTTTTCTTAGGATACTCTCCCTCTTTTACTAGTACTTTAGGGTATATTTTAGAGATTTCGATTTATTATATACTAAGTAAGCTATCTCTTTAGCTAATTATTTAATTTTATATAAGGTTATCTAATTTAGTTCCTCGATATCGGTATACTTATATGTTATTACTAACGTATTTAGTCTAGAATAAGCGAGCTTTTTATAGATAAATTAGACCTTCTCCGCTTCTTAGTTTATAAATACGAGGTCTTATTCTTCTTTATTTACCGGATAAGTACTTAAACTAATTATTACTATTTCTTCTAATATAATTTTACTTAATTTAAAGTTTTCTAAATACTTACCGACTTAGAAGCTTATTTTAAATACCGATACTACTTTTACGCTATTCGAAATAAGGATAGCGAGGCTAACTAGTCTACTACTTTTCTAGTACTACTTCTTACCGGATATAATATAATATAAGAAATTCGGTACTATAATAATATCTAAAAAGCTTATAAGGGTTTTAAGTTTTCTCTCTCTTCTACTATTATAATTAATACTATATATAAGTAGGTAATAGTAACTATCCTACTACTAGTTATAAAGTTATAATTTTCTAGGAGTTATTTCGCCGTACCTTTTATAATAGTTACTATACTATTTATAATATAGATATTCGAGCTAGTATCGAATATCTAAGGTTTTAATTTATCTTATTTAAGGACTATATAACTAGGTATTATTATAGCCTAATTAATCGATCCTCCCCCCTAAATACTTATATTAATTTTAGGGTTAGTACTCTATAGTTCTTCTATAGTTTAGCCTTATAATTATACGATATTATTTTATAGGTAATCTTTTTTTAAGTACTTTTTCTATTTATACCTATAATAGGTTATCTCTTTATTATTACTAGTATTCTTATTAGTAGTATCTTTAGAGTTATTAGAAGGCTTTTTTATACTATTATCTAGTAGATCGGTACTATCCTTATACTTAGTAGTATAGTATTCGTACTTCTTATAGCCTTATCGGCTATAATAGTAGTATATTATACTTACTTTATTATTAAATACGTAGGACTTCTTATCGTTACCTTTCTTTTTATCCTTATTACTACTATTATTTTTATTTCTATTTTAGTTTCTATATAGTATTTTATTTCGGTTAGCTTCTCTAATTAATCGTACTATCTTATAGTATATTCCTTAGTTATCGGTAATAATACCTTTTACTATTAATACTATAATTACTAGTTCTAGGTATCGGCTAGTATAACCTTTTACTAAAGCTTTAGTATATATATCTATATTTATATTAAAAAGAGGTTAGTATTTAGCGAATATTTATTTTACTTTAATAATAAACTAGTTAATTATTCGTTATTTATTATTTTTAGGTTAATTATATCGTCCTATATTATTATTCTTTCTTAAATAAGTATAAGTTTTATTACTATATTAAGTCTAGTCTTTATATCGTACGATAATTTATAGTAAATATAAGTATTATATAGCCTACTACTAATTATATTTAGAAGCTAGGTTATTATATAAGCGTCTACTAATAGGTTTATATTAATTAGTTCTTTTTTATCCGGGTTAATTAAGATTATC
Source organism: Tympanopsis confertula (assembly GCA_026745395.1). NCBI lineage: Eukaryota > Fungi > Ascomycota > Sordariomycetes > Coronophorales > Scortechiniaceae > Tympanopsis > Tympanopsis confertula. Next base: position 26,962 of record JAOYNU010096242.1, on the reverse strand, counting down.
CTAAAAGCCCTCTTAACTATTTACTTCTAGACTATCTAATTATTAACTCCTATTAGTTTCTTTTCTTTTAGGTATTCGATCTTTTATTTCTTAGTTTTTTTTATAGTAAATATAGCTTTTAAGGTTATTTATTCGATATTATTTAATTAATCTTTTACTGGAGAGTTAATACTTATTTCCGATAGTAGTAAGTTCTATCTAAAATAGGGGTTTTAATATAGTACTTTATTATATTATATAATTAGCTTATAGATATATTTAAATACTAATTACCTATACTAAATATTTAATACTACTACTAATCTCTAGGGTATCGAGAATATAGATAAGGCTAAACCCGCTACGCTTTAGTTATCCGATAAATTACTAAATTTATAGTTATCTATACCGGGTACGCGTTAATCGCGTTCTAGTCTATATACTACGGATACTATAGTTTTTAATTACTACTCTAGTACTATATAGTATACTTATACTAGGGGTCCCCTATATATCCTCTTATATCTTTCGGATACCTAGATATCCTCTACTAATATACCTATCTAATATATTAGCGGTACGATAATAGCTATATCCCTATAGATTAACCTATTTTCTATTATACTATTTCTAATATTTAGACGCGCGGTTCGGTACCTATTATTATACCTTCTTCCGGGGTATTCTAAGCCGTACTACTATAAAGCTATTATAATTAATTTCTTTTAACCTACGCCTTCTTCTTACGAGATTACTAAGCTTATAACCTATAAAATTTAGTAGAGGTAACTATAGCTAGTTAAGGCCTAGATATTACTAAACCCTACTACTAGATTAATTATATTATAGTTACTTAATTAAATCTATTATAAAACTCTTTAATTATAGTAGATATCTATCTAGGAGGCCTACCGTAGATACGGCGTTATACCTAGGTATCACCAGCTGGCCCCTAAACGCATAAAATATCTACACAGCCGTACCCATATCCTTATATTATATAACTATGATATAATTTCTTAGGTCTAATAAGTTTTACCCTATTATAATACCCCTTCTCTTTCTACTTTTTATAGTATTAAACCTCTTCTATTATACTCTTAAGTACCTAGTTCTTATTAGATAATACTCTTTTAGTCTATTATTCTATTAGATATTCCCCTACTTCGCCTCCTAGTTATTTAAAACTATAGTACTTTCGATATTTTCTAGGCTTATAGAAGTAGGGGTTTCGTAACTTATTTATTTTACTTATATAATACGCTTATTTTATCGTTTTCTAGTATATAGGATCGCCTCTACTCGGAATTCGTATTCTCTATTAACTACGATTAATAGGGTTATTTTATCGTAAAACTATTATAATAATAGACCTTCGTATTCTACTAAGTATAGGAGGTCCGAATAGAAGTAATTATAAATACTAGTAGGGATATTTAATTCGTAGATATTCGGTATAATTATATTCGTAATAGTATATTTCGTATATAATTAGTTTAGCTTTTTATTTAAGTATTTTATTTAGATATTTCTAAAATCTAATTATACTTAATCGCTTATTTTAAAGTTCTCGGCGGTATATCTATATTAGTTAGTTTACTTTTTAATTACCTATTAACTATCTACGAGAGTAGTAGCTACCTATTATTAGACTTTTTAGAGCTTCGAAATTATATTTTTAGTTATAAAGTATTTACTACTAGGCTAACTCTAATTTTTATCTATTTAAATCGGTTTTATATTATACTTATAAGTAGTAAAAAAAAGCGAAATACCTCTTCTCGAGTATTAGGGCTAATTACTAAAAACTAACTAAACTACTAGTAACTATAAGGCCTAGTCTTATTAGCTAAAGGTAATATAGTAGTATAAGAACTACTATACTTTTTAATTTATCTTCTTAGTAGTACTATTAGTTTACTAATAGTAAGTAGTTAAGAGCTTTTTCTCGATTTTTAGTAGCTCGTAGAAGTATTTCTAGAAACTATTAATCTATTACCCCCCTCTATCTAAGACGATTAATTCGGGGGGTTTATAGTATATATAGATATATATTAAGAAAGTTTTAATTATATTATCTACTCCCCCTATTCGTAATAGTATTAGTATAAGGTTTCCGGAAAAGTAGTCTATAATTACTAATAGCTACTCGTAACCCTACTCGTTTAGTAAATATATTATAAAATCTATTAAAATTAAAACCTAGTTTCGCGATAGTATTAGTAGAAGTTATAGTAAACTATATTTTTTTAACCTCTAAATCTTATTTTTATTATATATTAAATAGGCTTTTACGAATTTATAAGTATCTATTCCGAGTCTAGGCTAGAAGAATTATCGTATAAGTATAGAAATAAGGGTTTTTCGACTAGGGTATCCTCCGATAGCTAAGTCGTAATACTATTAAATAAGTACTATATAGAGGGGTTTATAGTTTAAAATCTATAATTTATTATATAAAAAAAATTAAAATTAATCGACTAAGGCTTCCGAGATTTAAACTATTATAAGGGGTACGAGTTTTAAAAAGAATATTAGCGTTTTTTCTAGAACTAATTTTATTAGCTCTTTATATAAAAAGTCTACTACTCTTATAGTTTTTTATAAATCTCGAAGTTCCGGTTAGCGAAAAGGTTAAATTCTAGTATTTAATTCCGAAGTTATTATAATAGGGTCCTAAATTTCTTTCTAGAATTATAAATATTAGTTTTTAGTATATTTAGAACTATTATCGTAGGTATTTATATACGAGAGAGTATTTAGGACTTATAATAATTTACCCGGTTTATAAATTATTTTCTATTAAAGTAGTACTTCTAGTAACTCTATCTAGTATACTTAGTATTCCGATAAGTATCTCTTTTTATAGAAGTATTCTAAGTTCTTATAACCTATAATAATCGTTAAAGAAGTTAATTTATATAGTTCTACCTATTATTTAGTAATTCTAGCGATAATTAAGAGCAGCTCCTTATCGTAAATTAAGTAGTTCTATTTAGCCGGCGATATCTTATATAAAAAGAAAGTAATAAAGTACTAAAAAGTATTATATTATTAAATTAGTTATTTTCTAATAGTAAATCTAAAAATATTATATTTAATACGTATATCTTAGTCTAGGACCTAATAGGCGAGCGCCCTATTAACTAAGAAATATTATTTAAAAGTTTTAAAGGCTTTTAATATAGCTTTTAATTACTCGAATACCGTATCTTTTTTTATAAGTTAGTAAAGCGGGTTTATAAACTCGCTAAAATCCTATATAAATTTATAATAGTAATTAATAAAACTTATAAATCCCCTTATATTTCTTATACTTATAAGAGCTTCCTATTCGTAGATAGTAGCGACTTTAGCGGGATCTATTAATACGCCTTCTCTAGTTATAATAATTAAACTAAGATACTTAATAATTTTAATTTTAAATTCGTACTTTAAGATATCTAAATATAAACTAGTTTTTTCGAGATATAAAAGTACTTCTTTTACCTAAGTCTAATACTCTTCGAGGGTATTATCCGTATAAATAAAAATATTATCTATATAGGCTAAAATATAATAGTCGAGAAGATTACGAAGAACCTAATTTATAAAGTATTAGAATATAGAAAAACTATTTATAAGACTAAAAAGGGTAATAACTTATTCGAATAAACTATAGTATATATAAAAAGCCGTTTTCTAGATATCTTTATTAGTTATACGGATTCGATAGAAAACTACTCTTATATTAAGTTTCGTATACTATTTAGCTATTCTAATCTAATATAGGGTCTCTCCGATTAGTAGTAAAAAGTAATAATAATACTTTATAAAGCTATTTAGAGTTTTATAATTAATATAAAATCGTAACCCCCTACCGGGTTTTCGGGTAAATAGTATAAAGGTTATAGTAGTTAACTAACTAGTATATATAAAACCTTTTTCTAGAAAGTCTATTAAGGTCTTTTATAGTATAAGAAATTTATCTCGCGATATATTATATAAGGGTTCTTATAGTACTCTTAGGTCCCTCTTATCGGTTCTTTTAACTAGTTCGATATTTATATCTAATTCGTTTCGGTAAAGCGGTAATTCTTCTTAATTATTTATAAAATTTCCTAGAATTAAGCGTATTAAAGTAATAAGTATTTACGAATTTACTCTAGTATTAGTTTTTTCTTATTTTTAAGAGTATATTCGATATCCTTTAGGCTAGTAGTAAAGATTTTAAAAGCTCTCGGATCCTATTTTTTCGTATACTAGATCTTAGTAGTTATAATAACTATAATTACCGGTTAAGCGCTATAAATAAGCTCTTACGAGTAGTAGATAATAGTTTTAGAAGTTAAAATAAAAATAATATTAGTTAATTTATTATAAGTAACCCTATTTTCTATAAATTATAGGAGCCCTAGTATTAGGTCTCGACTTACTTTTATTATATAATAAACGTATTAATAGTATTAGTAATAGCTTCTAATATCTATTTTAAAGTAAGCTATTTCCTCTATAGTTCTAGTAATTCTAGTAATTTTTTTTAATATTTTAAATTCTATTTTAAAATATAGAAAATTTAAATAATTTATTAGTTTATTACTAATTAAAATACTAGAAGAATAATTTAAATTAAATAAGTACTTCGTATAACTTATCCGATTAATTATTATATTTACTTTAAAAAAAAGTAGATCTATCTTCTCGGTTTTTTCCTAGTACTTTTAGTATTCTAATTAAGCTATCTTATACTCTTATATACGATTTAGTATAAAAGTAATTAAATTTCTAGTTCTTTAGTAGTAGTATTAAAAATAAATTTAATATAAATAGTAGTAATTTTAATAAGGGTTTTCCTACTCTTCTAAGGTATACCTAAAGGATAGAGGGTAATAGTATAACCTAGATATTTATACTAGAAGTAAATACTAGTTACTTTTCGGTATAATATTTCCTTTAATATTACCTATTTCGAGTACTTTCTATAATACTAAAAGTCCGAGGGGAGGCCTAAACTAATAGGGTACTTATTCGGGTTCGGCGAATTCTTATAAATATATTAAGTAAAAGCTTATATAAGAGTAAGATTTAAATCGATATCTATAAGGTTATAAGGTAGAGGAGTAGTAGGGATAGTAATAGTAGTACTACTACGAGTAGGAGATAGTAGATATAGTATAGTATAGATAATAGAAAAAGTTTTTAATATCTATAGATTAATTTAAATATAGTAGTAGTATTAGACTTATTCTACGAGTATATCTTTAATAGTTTTACTAATAGTAGTATTTTAAATTAACTAGTTTACGCCGTAATAGAGGTTATTAATCTTAATACTTTTAGCCTATTCTAGTCTATCGGCTTCTATTAATAGGCGTTCGAATTTAGTATAATAGGTATTAAAATATAAAGTTCTTTATTTTAAATTAATCTATTTAGTATAAGTAGTATATTTATAGTTAAAGTTAGTATATAAATAGTTTAGATAAATCTAGATATTCGAGAGTAAAGGCTTTTCTTTTTTAAATTCGATACTAATAAAAAGGGTATAGTTTCTATTAGCCGAGCTTTTTAAAACTATAAAGAGAGTAGTAATTTAACCGGAGATACTACCGAGTACCTCTATATTAATTCGAAGTTTTATACGAGCTTTACTTTACTAGATTCGATACTTTAATTTAGAGTTATCGAACTCGGTAAGTAGGGGTAAATAAGTATATATCTCTATTCTAGTAGGCGTAGGAAATAGGATAAGAGGTATTAAAGAAGAAGGTATAGAAGCGAATAGGTCTAATAATCTCGGTAATTCTACGAGTAGCTTAGTAGTTATTATAATATCGTTTTTAATATAAGTATCGTCGGGGCCTACTATAAAAATAATCGGTATTTCGTAAATAATATTAAAAGTATAGCTTACCTATTAGAAGCTCTTATTAGCTTAGTATTAATTAACTCGTTATACGAGGAATTAAAGGTATAGGTCGCCTAAATAGAAGCCTAGATAATTTAAGTAGAAGCTTAAATAGCTTAATCGGAGGTATACGGATTACCTAGTTTAGAAGTATACGAAGTATTTATATTAATTAACTTATTCGTAACGAGGAATAGAATTTTAAAAAAAGTTAGATTATTAATTTAGAAATTAATAAAAACTTAAAAAAAGTAATTTAATTAATTATTAATAGTAACGCGCTATAAATAGTAGTTTAGGGTACTAATAGACTTTTATTAAATAGATAACGAGAGTAAGCTAAAACGAAGCTATCGTAGGATCTAAAGTAAGGCTTCCCTAGCTCGTAATATAGTCACGTAACTATAATATAACCTCTTAGGTCTAACGGGTCTTACCCCGTTACATAAAGAAGTAATCTTAAAGCGGCGTTTATTTAAGATCTAGTAAAGAAACTATTTGGCCTCTACTACGGCCTCTACTACGGCCTCTACTATAGCCTCTACTATAGCTATTGTTGACGGTAACGCGCTGTAAATAGCAGTTTAGGGTACCGATAGACTTTTATTAATTAGATAATAAGAGTAAGCTAAACGAAGCTCTTATAGAGTCTAAAATAGGGATTCCCTACTCGTAATATAGTTATATACTTATAACCTCTTAGGTCCTATAAATCTTACCCTATAATATTACCCTTTTTTCTCTCCTTTTTAGTATTAAATCTCTTCTATCGTACTTTTAAGCGCTTTATTCTTATTAAGTAGTACTCTTTTAAACTATTATTTTATCGGATATTCCTTTATTTTACTTCTTAGTCGTCTAAAACTATAGTATTTTCGATATTTTCTAAGCTCGTAGGAGTAAAGGTCTTATATCCGGTTTATTTTACTTATACGATATATTCGTTTTTATATTTTCTAGTATAAAGGATTATCTCTACTTAGAATTCGTACTATTTATTTATTATAATTAGTAGGGTAATCTTATTATATAGCCGTTATAATAGTAGGCTTTTATACTCTACCGAATATAAAAGGTCTAATAGAAGCGATTATAAATACTAATAGGGATATTAAACTCGTAAATATTTAGTATAATTACTTTTATACTAGTATATTTTATATATAATTAGTTTAATTTCTTATTTAAGTACCCCGTTTTAATATTCCTAAAATCTAATTATACCTAATCGCCTATTTTAAAGTTCTTAGCGGCGTATCGGTATTAATTAGCTTATCTTTTTATTACCTATTAACTATCTACGAGAATAGCTACTACCTATTATTAGACCTCCTAGAGTTTTAGAATTATATTTTTAGTTATTATATACTTATTACTTATATAGCTCTATTTCTCGTCTATTTAAATAAGGTCGATATTATAATTATAAGTAATAATAAAAAGTAAAATACCTCTTCTCGTATATTAAAACCTATTACTAAAAACTAATTAAACTACTAGTAACTATATAGCCTAGTTATATTAGCTAAAAGTAATATAATAGTATAAGAACTATTATACTTCCTAGTTTATACTTTTAGTAGTACTATTAGTTTACGGGTAGTAAGCTATTAGAGTCCCTCACCCCCTTTTGGCCACCCCCCCTTTTAGCCACCCTAAAAATACGTAATATACTTCAGATATCGGAATTATATTAATATATATAAAATATATATAAAAAATAAACTACTATATCTTTTCTTTCTCCTCTTTTTTATCTTCTTCTTTCTCTTCTTCTATTAAACGTACTAGTACGTTTAGTACTATTTATAAAAGGTCTAGTTTTATCTTATTAGGTAGTAAATAACTAGTTTCGCGTATAAAAGCTTACGAATCTATAACGGCCTTCTAGATATCTTTAATATATATAAATAATTAATTAGTACTTAACCTAACCTTCTTCTACTTCTTCGGCTTTACTACTTTAAGTTTATTTTCGAGGATAGTAATCTAGCGCTTTAATCCGGCGGTCTCGTTATTCTTAAAGTTATACGCTTTTACTACTTTAACTAATACCTCGCGAAAATTAATCTATATAATTTTAATTAAAGTTACTAAATTACGACTAAATTTAATTATATCTAAAGTTTTCTAAAGCGTAGAAAAAGCTATTTTATTATATAGTAATTATATCGGTTATTTAATAGTAAATAGAAGTATAAGTATAGCTAGAAGAGTTATATTAACGATACGCTTACTAGAACCTATAAGTTTTATCGGCGAAAGCTAAATTCGAGCTTTACGAAAGCTAGTATATAGATTATAAGAGTTAATAGCTATCCGCGATAATTCCGTATATATTATAAGAAAACGACGCCGATAGATCGGTATAGAAGTATTATATCTAGTAAAAGCCGCTATTATTATACGGAATATAACCTTGTGTTGATTTGCGGGTGCTAGAAAGGTTGGAACCGGCTGAGAACGGTTCGGATTAGCCTAGAACGGGTCGGATCTAGCTAGATATACCTTAAAACGGAGAAATATTTCTTTAGAATATACGATTACTATTATTCTTAGGTATTCTTAATTAATCTTTAATTAATTTATCTCTTTACGAAGTTATATTAATTATATAAAATCTATAAAGAAGAGTTTTTAGCTCTTAAACACTAGAAACCTTTTTTTAAAGAGGCGGATAAGTATATCCGGCTAGTACTACTAGCCGCTAGCTAGATCTAGATAAGGTTTAACCCTGCTTAAATTTATCTATAATTAGTCTATTTAAATTAGGTTATTATACTCCTTTTTAGATTAAGTTATCGGCCGGCTTTATAGTTAATTTACTTAAATATACTCCGGAATAGTTTTTAGTTACTTAATATTAATAGGGCTAAAATTATTACTTCTATTTTTAGATATTATTAAAAAGTTTTAAATACTTCTTAGCTTAAATACTTTATTAAATTATCTATAATTTACTTCGTACTAGGTACGAATTTAATTATAATATAATCGTCTTCGGCTTTTTATTTTATATTATAATAGTACTTTTTTATATAAGCTATTCTACTTACTATTTAAAGGTTAAATACTATCTTAATCGCCGCCTCGCTATCCGTAAATACTAGGATAAGTTTCCCTTTTAATAAGGGTATTCTTAAGTCTTTAAGTATATTCCGAATCTAGGCTAGTTCTCTACTTAGTAACGATATTAGTATATATTTAGATTCTCCTAAAGATATCGTTATAATAGTCTATTTTTTTACTAACTAATTTATAGTTTTACTAGTAATTATTACTACCTATTTTATAATACTTTTTTAATTAAATACCCCGAAATTAGTATTATAGTACTTATATAACCCTATTTAGTTATTAGTAGTATAATTAAACCCTAATTAATTATAAGTTATCCCTATATTTATCGTTCTTTTAGTATATTTTAGTAAGGTTTTAGCTATTCTATAGTAGTCGATTTTAAGTACCCTTAGCCCTTTTACTAAGATATTAATATTATATACTATATCTAGGCGTATTATATTTATAGTATATTATAAAAATCCTATTTCGGATCTAAATACCGTAGCCTTCTCTAGACCGACCTAATCCCCTCCGTAATTAGGGTTAATAAACTTTTATATAATCTTAAGGCCTAGGGATTAAATTAGTTTATAATCGGCTATACCTAATTATTTTAGAATTCGCTTTTAGTACTTATCTTAAATTAGGCTTATACTACTATTAGTACGGTTTATAATTCTTACTCTAAAGTATTAGGCTAGAATACTTATTACCTCGACTTTAATACTATTCTAGTAGAAGTCTTTAATTAGGTTTTCTAAGCTTATTTTACTTTTATTTACTACGATAAAGTTATTAATATAGGTATTAATAATAATTAACCCTATTTACTAATCCTATAATATAGTACTAATAAGGCCGACCGGCTTATTCGTATAGATTACCGAGTTATATATACTTAGCCTAAAACTTAAGTTTTTTAATTTTAAGTATAATTTCTACTACTACTCGAACCCGGCTTATCTTAGGCCGTAAAGGGGTTTAACTACTCTTATTACTATTTAATTAGTAAAGCTATATTTTACTACTTTTTTAGGGTATTATATTATATACCTCTAGATCTATAGTAGAACTCTTATAAAAATAATATAGTAGAAGTCCCCTAATAGGTAAACCCCTACTATATTTATCTAATATCTAGTTTAACTTAAGGAAATAGTAATTATAAGTAGTATTCTCTACGAGGTAGACCTAGCTATACTTTTATAATACTTATTATAGTTAGTCCCTTTAGACTATCGGAATCCTCTTATAATTATTCGTACTTTATACTTTATAACCTAATTATCTATATCTCTTTTCTATTTATAAACTATTTTATTATTAATTATATTTTTACCCTATTCTTAGGTAAATTTAAATATACCTCGTTCTAGTAGTATTTTAATTTCTACTTTTAGGGCTTATAACTATTATTAGTAATCGGGTTTAGTTATAGCCTCTCGATAGTTAAGTATATCTAGATTAGTTTCTAGATATAGGCCTATAAATATACTATTATTAATTTAAAAAGCCTCTAGTTTCTAATCGGTTATCGAAAACCCTATAAATAGGTTATTCTTATAGGGGTTAAAGTCCTCGCCGCCTATACTGCCGGTTATACTAGAGTTATTATTATTAGTAGCCTCTTTATTTATATCCGAGTCGGTTTCGAATTCCCTTTTATTCTTATACTTTTATTCTAATACCTTATTACTAGGTTTAACTAATACTCCCCCTCGGTAGGGGCTTTAATTATTTATAATACCGACTTAACTATAGTCTTTTCGTAGCCTAAATATCCTTAAAGTATATAAGGTTTTTACGACCTTATTTAAATCTATAGCCTATAGTTCTTCGTAGAACTATATATTATAGTTAATTATAGTTTTCTTAGATAAATCTAGGGCTACTTTATAAAAATAATAACCGCTAAAGCTTATTAGTTTACTAGACTCCTTTTACGCTTTAGTTTTTAAATTATTACTATTAATAATCCTTACTACGACTTTACTTCCTAGGATCCTCGGCTAATCTAGTTTCGGCTAGGCTATTAGTACTAGTATTTTACTAAGTAAATCGGGTAAGAGTAGTTTAAATTAATACCTATTAATATAGTATTAATATACTTCTATAAGGGTTTTATTTTCTACTATAGCTTTATTTACTATATAATTAATTAAATCTATATATACTTCTAGCGTATATAGCTAGAATTCTTAGGGGATTTCTCTATCGATTATTACTAATCGTATCTAAGTAAAGATTATTCTAAATCCTATTTCTATAATACTATCCTATTCTAGGGAATAAATTAGGGTAGGTTCTAGCCTAATACCCCTCTTTAAGTAGTATTCTCTAATAGTACTAATATTAATATCGGTACTATTATCGTATTTAATCTAGGTCGCTAGGGTCTCGGATTCTACTACGAATATCTTTAATAAGGCTATATACTAATCTACTACTTTAACTTTATTTATAGTAATAATTATATTCTTAAACCTAGAAGTATCGTCTACTACTTAAATTATATATCGTACTATAGGTAAAGCGGGTCTATTCGAGGATATATCTAAGGCTAACCCTTTTCTAAGAATAACCTTATAGGGCTAATAATATTTAGGGGTATATCTTAATAACTTCGACTTATCGTATACTATATATACTATTTTATCTACTAATTATTTAACTTTATAAGGGCTAATCCTAATTAGTTTAGTAATAATTATATACTTATAAATTATAGCTAGGGCGTCTAGCCTTAGGTATACTATCTTTTAGTAAATAAACTATACCCTCTCTATTTTACCCCTAGTAAAGCTAATTTCTAGCTCCCTTTTAGAGTTAACTTCTACTAAAAACGTAATAATTATATTATTACTTTTTCTAGGTAATTTTATTAGTTCTTAGGGTACTATTTTACCGACTTTTTAGGGGTTTCTACTTAGGTTAAAGTCGTCGTCTACTATTTAGGCTATAATTTACCTATTTAAGGTATAAATTTTATTATTTATAATCTTTCCCCTTTTTCGGTATTAGATCTTCTCTAAAATAATATAAATAAAGAAGTCTAAAACGATTACGATACTTATAAAAATTAACTACTTTACTATATTCTTATCGACGATTAGCTTAATTATAACTAAATATATATAAGTAGTTTTTATAAAGCCTTTACTTATCTTAAAAGTATACCTAGTAGGTAATACTTTTCTAGACCTTAGAACTACTCTTATTAACTTATTATTAATATAAATATCTAACCTTATATCGAATAACTATAGTCGAGCCTAGTTCTATTTTATTACTATTACTAAAAGTATATTAATTTATAGTATATCTTAGATAGTTATAATTATTCTACTTTATATAGTATTATTAGTATCGCCTCTAGATAAAGTTAGCGCTATTAAGGCTAGGGTTATTAAAATCTATATAGTATAGTTTAAGTTATATTCCTTCGTAATATATTTAGGTTTATTATACTTATAGTAGGTTTTCTCCCCCTTACTATAGTCGGTTTTTTATATATTACCTTACTTAACTAGCTCTATAATAAGTACTAACTTATCTACGTATATCTTAGTATAGTAGTCGTCCTTCTTATAGTTCTTCCTACTATATCTAGTATACTTACTTCTACTTATACTAGATTTATTACTACTATCTTTAGTAGATTTTTTAGGTTTAATCCCTTAATTAAAACCTTTTCTATTATTATTCTAAGTACTATTATTACCCTTTATTACCTTATAAGACTTTTAGTTACTATTTAATTTATAGATTAACTTAATTACCTCGTTATAAACTTATTCCTATATAATTAGGCTTTTTCTAGATACTAATACTAGGTCTTATAAGTTAGTAAACCTCTTATAATACCCTTTTACTAGGGCTTCCGTATAGAAGTTTATCTCGATCTTAAATAGGGCTTAGTATTTAACGAAAAACTATTCTATTTTAACTAAATACTATTCTACGGCTTTTTTAGGCTATATAGCTAAGTCGTAGACCTCTTCCTAGAGGTTTCGCCTCTCTTAGGCTTATAGGGGCTTTATAGCCGATATAAGGCCTTTTTAAATTATTTATACTAATATACTTAGCGTATAGGTATCGTATAACTTTATACTAAGCCCTATTAGAAACTAAATTATAAAAACTATATCTATATTAGGTTCTAGCCCTCTTAGGTAGCCCTAGTATAGATCTATCCTAATCGAGGTAAATAATCTTTTTACTATATACTTTTAGATAACCTATCCGGTAGTATTTTCTAGTTTCTTAGATCTTAGATAATCTAGTCTCTATTTTCTAATAATCTTCGAATCTATATTAACTTTTCTTAGTTAGGTTATTAGTTATACTAGTATAATCTTAGGCTAAAAATACTAGTTCTACTATAGTTCTAATTAGTTTTAGTCGTCGATATTTATCGGCGACCTTATTAGTAATTTCGGCGTAGTAGGCTTCTATCCGGGGAGTAGGGGTATTTTAATAGAAATAATCGTATTTACTACTATCTTTTTTCTTAAAGTTAGTTCGATAATTATTACTAGTTTATCTAAATTTAGTTTACTTTCTTTACCTATCGATACTATATATACTACTTTCTCTAAAGGCGACTAAGTATTCTATACTTTTTTTAGGGTTAAATTACTTTTTCTTAGTATTTACGGGATCTTTTCTATAGACTCTACTTTTACTATAAATACTAGTACTAATAGTACTAGGGTCGGGGTTAATAGCCCTAATTTTATTACTATTTACTTTATTAAAGTAAACTATTCTATTATTCTATCTATTACTAGCGCTAATAGTACTAGCCCCGGTTAATTTACTACTACTAATAGCGCTAGCTATTCTACCCTCTTTAGAGGCGTAAAGAGCGGGGATAATATCCTAGAACCGATCTAGGAGTTAACTCTTATAATTATACCTAGTATAATTATATTATTATTTAATCTATATATAATCGCCTTAATTACCTATATATAGAATTAAAATTATATAAATATAATTTATTTAAGTAATACCTTATACTAGTCTTCTATACCTAATATTATCTATATATCTAGTATAGTTATACTTTATTACTCTATTAGTAGCTCTAGCTCGTTTATTTCCTCTCTTAATAAAGATCTTAATATTATTAAAGTCGTTATACTAAATACTATATTTATATTTATTTTCCTAGCGAAAAGTACTAAACTTATAACTTATATTAATTTATAAGTACTAGAAAAATTAGAACCGGCTAAGAATAGTTCGGATTAGCCTAGAATAGGTCGGATTTAGCCTAGAATAGTTCGGATCTAGTTAGATCCGCTCGGATTTAGCTAGATATAGCTTAGAATAAATAAATACTTCTTTAGAATATATAATTACTATTATTCTTAAGTATTTATAACTAATTTTTAATTAATCTATCTCCTTACGAAACTATATTAATTATATAAAATTTATAAAGAAGAGTTTTTAGCTCTTAAGCGCTAGAAACCCTTTTTTAAGGAGGCGGATAAGCGTATCCGGCTAGCGCCACTAGCCGCTAGCTAGATCTAGATAGGGTTTAACCCCGCCTAGGTCTATCTATAACCGGTCTCTCTAAACCAGGTCATCATAAACCTTTATTGGCGAGAAGACGGCGATATCGAGCGGCTATATAACGTAACTACTATAGGGTAGTAGATAGAGTAAATCGATATTATTTTTAAAGTAGAGATATTAGAATTATATAGATACGTACGTAGTAGATTCGTCGAGAATAAGTAAATAAATCTCGTAAAGATCGGCTATCTCGTACTTTAGATAGTACTCTTCTAATTATATTAAGGCGATATTAGTATTCGAGAACCCTATCTTACTATAGTAATATAGATAGTTAAGTACTTCTTACGGATACTACTATACTTAGATACTTTTACTTTTCTATATAACTAAAGGCTTTAAATATACGCCTTCTATAGTACTAGATTCGATAATCGAGACCTATTATAAAGCTAAAGATATCTTAATTTTAGTTTATTTACTAGTTCTAGTATCGCCGTATATAATCTTCGCTTAAGATTCGCCTTCTTAAAGCCTATATTCGTCTATATTCGTTATATTCCGTAGTTTAATACCTTTTTATATAATTATCTCTTTCGTAGCTATAAGGAAGCTATTTATATTATACTAGGTATTCTCTATAGTATAGTAAGCTTCGAGAGGTTTACTATATTTCGTATAAATACGTAGATTTCGTTCGAAAAAGCTATTAATTTAGTTCTTATTAAGATCTTTATTTAGCTCGTTCTAATAGAGTATTTCTTCGGTAAATCCGTATATCCGCTACCTTCTAGGTATTCTACTAGTAAGTTCTTTATTAAATATCTAAATAATAAGATATACTTCTTATTCTAAGGCGAGTTTTTATAAATAAGTAACTACTTATTTATAAGTAAAACTACTTTTTATCTGCTAGCGAAGTATTAATTATAGTATATTAAAATTATCTATAGTAATAATTATAAGTATACTATTAGCTTCTACTTCGATAGTATTAATTAGCCGCTTCTCTCTTATCTTATCTACTATTTTTTACTAATTAATTAGTACTAAATTAGTATAGAAAAGCGTTATTATATGATTTATTGCAAGATAATATAAAATAGTGGTTTTAGGGTGGCTAAAAGGGGGGGTGGCCAAAAGGGGGTGAGGGACTCTAAGAGTTTCTTTTCGATTTTTAGTAATTCGTAGAAGTATTTCTAGAAGCTATCTATTTATTACCCCCTTCTATCGGAAATAATAGATTTAAAGGGCTTATAGTATAAATAAGTATAAGTTAGAAAAGCTTTAACTATATTATCTACCCCTCCTATTTATAATAGTATTAGGATAGGGCTTCTAGAAAAGTAGTCCGTAACTACTAGTAGCTACTTATATCCTTATTCGTTCGGTAGATATATTATAAATTCTATTAAAATAGAGGCCTAGTTTCGCGATAGTATTAGTAGGGGTTATAGTAAATTATACTTCTTCTACTTTTAAATTTTATTTTTACTATATATCGAATAGGTTTTTACGAATTTACGAGTTCTTATTCTAAATTTAGGCTAGAAGAATTATTATATAAGTATAGAAATAAAGGTCTCGTAGCCGGGGTATCCTCTAATAGCTAAGTCGTAGTACTACTAGATTAAAACTATATAGAAGGGTTCGTAGTATAAGATTTATAGTTTACCGCGTAGAAAGAATTAAGAATTATTAATAAAAGCTTCTAAGATCTAGGCTATCGTAGGAGGTACTAATCTTTAAGGGAATATTAGCGCTTTCTTAAGAACTAGTTATATTAGTTCTTTATATAAAAGGTCTATTACTCTCGTAGCTTTTTATAAGTCTCGAAGTTCTAGTTAGCGAAATAGTATTACGGGGTAAGACCCGTAGGACCTAAGAGGTCATAAGTACGTGACTATATTACGAGCGGGGAAACCCTACTTTAGACTCTACGAGAGCTTCGTTTAGCTTACTCTTATTATCTAATTAATAAAAATCTATCGGTACCCTAAGCTACTATTTATAGCGTATTACTATTAATAATTAATTAGATTATATTTTCTTAAGTTTTTATTAGTTTCTAAATTATATAATCTAATTTCTTCTAGAGTTTCGTTCCTAGTTATAAATAAATTAATTAATTTAAGTAATTCGTATACTTCCGAACTAGGTAATCTATATACTTCCGATTAAACTATTTAGGCTTCTACTTAAGCTATCTAGGCTTCTATATAGGCGACCTATACTTCTAATTCCTCGTATAACGAGTTAATTAATACTAAGCTAATAAAAGCTTCTTATAAGCGATCTATATTTTTAATACTATAAATACTAATAGCCTTTATAGTAGGCCCCGACGATACTTATATTAAAAATAATATTATAATAACTACTAAGCTATTTATAGGATTACTAAGATTACTAGACTATTTACTTCTATACTTTCTTCTCCGATACTTTTTATCCTATTACTTATACCCGCTAGAATAGAAAAGTATACTTATTTACCCCCGCTAGCTAAGTTCGATAGTTCTAAATTAGAGTATCGAAACTAGCGAAGTAAGGCTTATATAAAACTTCGAATTAATATAGAGGTACTTAGTAGTATCTCCGGTTAAATTACTACTCTCCTTATAATTTTAAAAGGCTTAGCTAATAGGAACTATACCCCTTTTATTAGTATTAAATTTAAAAAAAACGCTTTTACTTTTAGATATTTAGACTTATTTAAACTATTTATATACTAACTTTAATTACGAATATTCTACTTATACTAAATAGACTAATTTAAAGTAAAGGACCTCGGATTTCGATACCTATTATACTAAATTCGAATACCTACTAATAAAAGCCGACGGATTAGAATAAACTAAAAGTATAAAAATTAATAACCTCTATTATAGTATAAACTAGTTAATTTAAAGTACTATTATCGGCGAAACTATTAAAAATACGCTTATAGAATAGGTCTAATATTACTATTATATTTAAGTTAATTTATAGATATTAAAAGCCCTTCTTATTACTTATACTACGCTATACCTATTATCTTTTATTTATAGTAGTACTACTATTACTATCCCTACTACTCTTTTACTTTACGACTTTATAGATATCGATTTAAATCTCGTTTTTATATAAACTTTTATTTAATATACTTATAGGAGTACGCTAAACTTAAATAAATACCTTATTAGCTTAAGCCTCCCCTCGGACCTTTAGTATTATAGAAAGTACTCGAAATAGGTAATTTAAAAGGAAATATTATACCGAAAAGTAGCTAGTACTTATTTCTAGTATAGATATCTAAATTATACTATCGCCCTCTATCCTTTAAATATACTTTAAAAGAATAAGAAAACCCCTATTAAGATTACTATTACTTATATTAAACTTATTTTTAATACTACTACTAAAGAATCGGAAAACTAATTATATTTATACTAAATCGCGTATAAGAGTATAAGAAAATTTAATTAAAATACTAGGAGTACTAGGAAAAGACTAAGAAAATAGATCTACTTTTTTTTAAAGTAGATATTATAATTAATCGAATAGGCTATACGAAATACTTATTTAATTTAAGCTATTTTTCTAATATTCTAATTAGTAATAAACTAATAACTTATTTAAACTTTTTATATTTTAAAATAGAATTTAGAATATTAAAAGGAATTACTAGTATAATTAGAACTATAGATAAAATAGCCTACTTCGAAATAGATATCGAAGGCTATTACTAGTACCGCTAATACGCCTATTATATAGTAAACGTAAGCTAAGACCTAATACTAGGGCTCCTATAGCTTATAGAAAACGGGGTTATTTATAATAAATCTATTAATACTACTTTTATATTAATTTCTAAAATTATTATCTACTACTCGAAAGAGCTTATTTATAATACTAAACTAGTAATTATAGTTATTATAGCCGCTAAGATTAGGTATACGAAAAAATAAGATCCGAGAGCTTCCGAAGTCTTTACTATAAGCTTAAAAGATATTAAATTTACTCTCGAGAATAAGAAAAAACTAATACTAGAGTAAATCTATAAATACTAATTAACTTAATACGCTTAATTCTAGGATATTTTCGTATATAATCGAGAAGAACTACTACCTTACCGAAACGACTTAGATATAAATAATAATCTAGTTAAAAGAACTAATAGAAAAGACCTAAAGGTATTATAAGGACCCTTATATAATATATTACGAAATAAGCTTCTCGTACTACGAAAGACTTTTATAGACCTACTTAAAAAGGGGTTTATTTATACTAGTTAATTAGCTACTACTATTTTTATACTATTCGCCCGTAAACCCGGTAAAAATCTATAATTCTATATCGATTATAAGGCTCTAAATACCTTTACGAAGTACGATCGTTACTTTTTACTACTAATCGGAGAGACCTTATATTAGATTATAATAGCTAAATAGTATACGAATCTCGATATAAGAGTAGTATTCTATTAAATCTAGATAGTAGACGAAGATATCTAGAAAATAGCCTTTTATATACGCTATAGTTTATTCGAATAGGTTATTACTTTTTTTAGTCTTATAAATAGTCCTTCTATATTCTAACGCTTTATAAACTAGGTTTTTTATAATCTTCTTAACTACTATATCTTAACTTATATAGATAATATCTTTATTTATACGGATAATACCTTCGAAAAATATAGGACTTAAGTAAAAGAAGTACTATTATATCTCGAAAAAGCTAGCCTATACTTAGATATCTCGAAATACGAGTTCGAAATTAGAAATATTAAATACTTTAGTTTAATCGTTATAACTAAAGAAAGTATATTAATAGATCTTACTAAAGTCGCTACTATTTATAAATAAAACGCTCCTACGAGTATAAGAGGTATAAGGGGATTTATCGGTTTTACTAACTACTACTATAAGTTTATATAAGATTTTAGTAAGTTTATAAACCTTCTTTCTTAGCTTATAAAGAAAGATATACTATTTAAATAGTTAGAAGTAGTATAATAAGCCTTCGAGACCCTTAAAGAACGTTTCTTAACTAGTAGAGCGCTTATATATTAGGATTTTAACCGAGATATACGCGTCGAATATAATACTTCTAGATTTACTATTAGAAGATAACTAGTTTAATAATATAATACTCTTTAGTACTTTATTACTTTCTTTTTATATAAGATATCGCTAGCCGAATAGAACTACCTAATTTACGATAAAGAACTCTTCTCGATTATCGCTAGAATTACCGAATAGTACGTAGAACTATATAAATTAATTTTTTTTAACGATTATTATAGATTATAAGAACCTAGAATACTTTTATAAAAAGAGATATCTATTAGAATACTAAGTATACTAGATAGAGTTACTAGAAGTACTACCTCTATAGAAAACGGTTTATAGGCCTAGAAAACTATTATAAGTTCCGGATATTCTCTTATATATAAATACCTACGATAATAGTTCTAAATATATTAAAAACCGATATCTATAGCTCTAAAAAGAAACCTAGGACTTTATCGTAATAACTTCGGAAATAGATACTAGAATATAACTATTTCGCTAATTAGAACTTCGAGACTTATAGAAAACTACGAGAATTATAGACTTTTTATATAAAGAACTAATATAGCTAGTTCTTTAGAAAGCGCTAATATTCCCTTTAAAATTAGTACCTCCTACGATAGCCTAGATCTTAGAAGCCTCTATTAATAATTCTTAACTCTTTCTACGTAGTAAATTATAGATCCTAAGCTATAAACCCCTCTATACGGTTTTAATTTAGTAGTACTACGACTTAGCTATCTAAGGATACCCTAGCTATAAGACCTTTATTTCTATACTTATACGATAATTCTTCTAGCCTAAATTTAGAATAAATACTCGTAAATTCGTAAAAACCTATTCGATATATAGTAAAAATAAGATTTAGAAGTAGAAGAAGTATAATTTACTATAACTTTTACTAATACTATCGCGAAATTAGGCCTCTATTTAAATAAATTTTATAATATATCTACTAAATAAATAGGGATACTAGTAGCTATTAGTAGTTACGGACTACTTTTCTAGAAGCCCTATCCTAATACTATTACGAATAGGAGGGGTAGACGATATAGTTAAAACTTTTCTAACCTATATTTATATATACTATAGGCCCCCCGAATCTATTATTTCCGATAAAAAGGGGTAATAGAGAAAAAAGAATAATATAACTAGTATAAGATACCTATATCGAGAAGTTTATAGTACGCCTATTTAAATACCTACTAACTAAATTACTAGTAGTTCTACTTATTAAGAAGATTCTAAAATACTAAAGATAAGTATAGCTATACGAGATAAAGAGGTTTTATAAGTATATCGGAATAGTAATATATTATACTATATAAAAAAAACCGGATATTGTATTTATAATAGTAGAATTATTATAATATCTATAAAACCTAAGTTAAGAGTATATTAAAGTAATAATTTAGTTATTATATTATCTATAGGCTATATAGTTATTAACTATCTAATTCGGGGGTAAATAGGAAGAGATATAAGTTACTAAAATTATATCTAATATAGCCTTTACCGATAACCCTAAGAGTAAGGAATTATCGTAAAGCTATATAATATATCTCTTCGGTAGAGCTATAATTTAAAAAACTAGATTAGGCTATAGTAATAATATCTATAATAGAAGCTAAATTACTCGTTCTTAAATAATATATAAAAGAACTTTGCCCTGAGTAACGGCGTTAAAAGGCTTAAAGTATTAACGTATCTTTTTATTAATTTAAAACCGATTATAGATAGAAACGCTAGCCCTATATTAATTTATTACTTATACTAAAATCCGACTATATCGAGCCCTACGTACCCTCCGATAACCCTACTAAACCCTATCGATTACCTTTTATCTTAATTTTCCTTAGTTACCTATATAAACTATATATTAAACTTATTATTAGTTATATCCGCTAAGAATTTATTTACTCTAATATCCTCTACGATATTATTATCTCGTAAAAGCCTTTATTAGGCTTTATATTTTATCGATATTAATTTTAATTAGGCTAGCTATTACGAGCTTCTCGTAGCCTTTCTCTAGAAAGGCGATTAGATCCTTATTATTTAGTTTACCGATATCGATATCGGCTTTAGTAGGGATAAGTAATATAACTTTAGTATTCTTTATAATAAACCCGGGGAAAAGGGGGTAGAAGATCTTCTTAATAACTAGTATTTTTATTATATTAGCGAGTAAAAGTAGTTTAAATAGGTTTTTAGGTATTTAAGTAAGTTTATTTAGGTCTAATAGAAAATAGTATAGAATCTCTAGGGAGAAAGCCCTCTTTTTATTCTAATAAGGGCTCCTCCTATAGCCGGTAGTAATAGAGTTTTCCGTATAACTTACTCGGTAATATATAAGAAGATATTCGGATATAGATTAAATTCCGGTTATTCAAGGCTTAGCTTTCTTTAGCGTAGTTATAAAAGTTTATTATAAAAATTTATTAATTTTATACTAATTATTAAGCTTTAAAGATAGAAAGTATTATATCTTACTATATTTTTTTATCGTAGTATAGCTCGGATAGGTTTAAAATCTATCCGGCTATACGAATCTTTAATTATAAATAAAAAATATATAAGAATTAATAGTATTCTCGAGGTTCTTAAAAGAGATTATAATAGATATTATAATACTATTTAAAATATTCTATAATTGTAAGTAAATAATATACTTAGTAATAAATTTAAAAGTATAGCTAAGTATTCGTTAAAAATATTCGATATATAGAATATAAAACTTAAATAAAAATATACTAAAGTATATTTAAAGTAGTATATTTAGAAATAGAAATAATACTAGTAAATAGTTTTACTAAACTACATTTAAGATAATAGTTTAAATATTTTTATATACTTTTAAATATAGTTAATATCTTATTTATTTTAGAATAATTTAAGAGTTTATACGAAACTAAGAAGTATCTCTAAAATATAGAAATAAAAAATAATATTATATAAAAATATTAAATGAAGAATATAGAAATATTTGGTTTTATTATTATTTTTTTAATTACTTATACCGCCTAAAAACATAAAAAAAACCGGAAATAGAGTAAATTATATTTACTTCTTAGATATTATTATCCTAGGATATATCGTTATTATTATCTGAATCTTTATTATTATCCTTCTCTCCTTTAGAACTAAACTCTTCTTCTATAACTATAGGAAATTTTTTTAACTTTAATAGCTATAATTATAATAATTGGATTTTTTCTAGTAGAAATTTTCTTATTACCTAAGACTATACTAGCCGGGGTCTAGTAAGTAATAATAAACTCTATAGTACTAGAAATAAAACTAGTAGTCCGATTTTTATTAGATTCTAGAGAAAAGTTACTATAAGAGGCGAGAGTATTATATTTACTTATAGGTATATCGAAGAGCTTTTTAAAAATAGGATACTAAGTATTTAAAACTTACGGAGGTGCCGTTTAAAACTACCGCCCTACCCCCCTATTATTAATCTTGTATTTAATAGCTGGTATAGCTAGTATAGCTGGTATAGCTAGCTACGGCTACCGTATAAAATTCGATTATACTAGTAGTTAGGCTCTAACTTCTATCCTTTAATAATATACTAGTTTACTAGTAAAATAGTAAATTACGATATTTCCGCTAGGGTTATAGCTTACGTATTAAAGGCCCTCGAGTTCTCTTATATAATTATTATAGAAAGAACCGGTTTATAGAAGACTATAGTTAATAGGGTTTATAAGCGTATAATAGAAGTTAGCTAGGATCCCTTAAAGCTACTAGAAGATCGCTTTTTCGCTAGTAAACTATATAGTAGACCGGCTATCTAAAATATACTAGAACTTATAGATAAAGTAGAAGTTTTAGTATTATTAGATAGATATATACGGGAGAAGTTATACGATAAGATAACTAATAATCTTCGGTTAAGAGGTATCTCTATTAGCTTAACTATAGTATAGCGGATACTAAGAAAAACTAGCTTCCGGAAGACTAAACCGACCTATAAACCTAGCCTAAATAAAGCCTAGAAAGTAGTACGACTTACTTAGTACTTAGAATATTAGTACTAGACCCTTAAAGACTAGAAAAACGTTATCTAAAGTAACGAGATTTTATTACTTCTAAATTATCGGCGTAGTAGTATTCGTATTTAATAGTAGCCTAATAAAGTATTTAAAAATAGCTATATCCGGAGATACTAGAAAGGCTTCGTAGAAGTTTATATCCTATCGTTTCTTATTATTTCTAATTCTTAATTACTTACTAACTTATATTTTATATAAATAGTTCTAATTCTAAGCTTACTTTTTATAGTATAAGAAGGGTTTTTACTATATCTTTAAACCCGAGTCGAAAACTATACGCGAGTAAGCCGATATCGAGATTAAAGCTATTAACGAAATACTAGAACTAGTTATAAAATCTATATAGAAGGAAAAATAACGTATAAAAGATAAATCTTCTTACTATATACCTAAACTAGGTCGAAAAGCTTTATAGAAATAGAACTAAGATAACGGTAAGCTTATACGTACTACTAAAAGGGGTATTAATTAGTAGCGATATTAGTAAGAGATCCTTCTTCCTAAGCTTATACTATTCGTAAAGTATTACGAGAAGAATTATTAAAGTACTATTATCTAAGAAGATAAAGCCCTTTCTTATTCTTATCGTAATTAGCTTCAAATCTACGAGATTAACTAAATAACGAAGCTTTTTTAGCCTAGAAACTTACTAGATCTTAACCCTATAGAACTAGTATAGTTTATTATAAAGAAGATAACTACCGAGAAAGGCGCCCTAAGAATACGAGATAAAATAAGAGCTAGATAGATACGAATTTAGTATAACTTAGCTTATAAAACCTTTTAAAAGCTTATAAAATATTTACTATACTCGATATCGGAAGTAAAATAACTTAATAGTAGTAACGAATATAAAGAATCTCGGTAGAAGTTTTATTATAATCGTATTAGGCTTCTATATTATTAAAAGGTAGCTAAAGCTATATTAGTAGAAGAAGACTATCTCGAATATTTTCTAGATAATATCTAGGAGGATATTATAAATACGAGCTAGTTAGATAGTTTAGACGTAGGTATATAGAAAAATAGGTATACTATAGTCTTCTTAAATTAGAATATTCGTACTATAGGCAGCTATTATATATAAGATTGATAACAGGGGGGTAGGGCGGTAGTTTTTAACGGCACCTCCGTATATTTTACTAATAAAAAGAATATTAAGAAAAAAAAATATACTAAATTATAAATATAAATAAACTTAAGAGTGATAATTATTATATCGAAAAGCTAAAAATATAAATTAGTAAAAGGAATATAATACTTAGGATTATTTTATTTATTAGTTAGTATTTAAATAATAAAAAGAAAGTATAAATAAATATATATATATTTATACGAGTAACTATATATATACTAAAAATAACGTGTAATTATACTATAATCTTTAAAAACGATAGAATTATAGTAATAGTTATCCGATATATTATAGTAGATACTTCGAAGATATCTTAGATAAGGGAATAAGTACTCCGCGCCCTAAGAATAACTACTTTTTTTAGCTAAGCGATTTTTAATAATACTAGCCTATATATTTATTAGTTTACTAAGTTTTTAAAAGAATAATAGTTTTACGATATACTTATTCTATTCTTATACTAAGTAGTATAAAACTTACTAATAATAAATATTTAGTATATATTATAAAGAATATAAGAATTAGGATAAGAAATGTATTAAAAACTATAAATACTACTTCTACTACTACTATTATTATTACTACGGTTATTATTACATAAAGAAGAAAATGAATATATAAAATAAAGAGAAGCAGCCTATTTATCTTCTAGAAGATAGCCTTATAAAAATCTATAGCCTTAAAAAAATTTAAAAGCCTAATACTAAAACTACTTATATTTATAAAGCTTTATAATAAAAATAGTTTTAATATAAGGCTACCGATAAAAAGAAAATCTAAGAACTAATATAATACTAGAACTTAGATTTAGGTAGTATTAAAAGTATAAAATAATAGGTTTATAGATTAATTTTCCTTATATAAAAATATTATTTCATATTATACTCTTATTTATAAGTTTTAAACCTTATATTAAGGTTATTTATAAGAAAATAAAAACGATTAAATTAGATAGTTTAAAATACTCTCTTATATATTAAAAATATCCGAAAAATAATATTTTAAGATATTCTATTTATACGAAGTTCTTCTATATTTTTAAATAAAATATAAAAGAAGGGAGTATATTATATAAATAAGTAATAAGATTAAGTAGATTAGTCTCGCTACTAATCGTTAATAATATTATATAATAATAAAATCTACGTTATATAATCTATATTAATCTTTAATTATTTATATATTTAAAAAGATAGATTCCACGCTCTCTAGAACGTGAGAATAGAAGACTAAGGGGGTTTATAATCTACAGTACTGTAGAAAGATTCCACGATCAGGATCTATTTACATGATATTTTATATAGTATAATACCTCTTAGTATTATACTTAATATAGTACGATTATTAATATTAACTACTACTTCCTCGATATATAGCTAAAATTAAATTAGTATTTCTATTTATAATTAAAGATTCGTATAGCCAGATAGATTTTAAACCTATCCGAGCTATACTACGATAAAATAATATATAGTAAGACGTAATACCTTCTATTTTTAAAGTTTAATAACTAGTATAAATTAAATAATTTTTTATAATAAATTTTCGTAATTACGCTAAAGAAAACTAAGCCCTAAATAACTAGAATTTAGTCCTTATATATCTAAAAGTCTCCCTATATATTATAGAGTAAATTATATAGAAAACTCTATTACTACCGGCTATAAGAGGAGGTTTATTAATATAAAAAGTAGGCTTTCTCCTTAGAGATTCTATACTATTTTTTATTAGATTTAAATAAATTTATTTAAATTCTTATAAATTTATTTAAATTACTACTACTTTTACTACTTAATATAACGAAAATAACTATTAATTCCGCTAAAACGAATATTTCTATCCCCTTTTTCCCCAGGCTCTCCGAAAAGAATACTATAATATTAGTATTTAAACCTACTAAAACTACTATTATAAGGGTTAAAAGATTAAAAAGAGATAAAGTACTAGCCCTTCTAAAAAAAGGCTATAAGAAGCTCGTCTTAGCCGGCCTAATCGAGGTAAACTTTAATAGGTACGAAGCCTATTAAAGGCTTTATAAGAGGATAATAACGTAGAAAGGGTTAATATTAATATCTTTTTAAAATTATTATATAGTAGTAAATTTAATACGTAGTTTATATAAGTAATTAAAGAAGATTAAGATAAGGGTAAATAATTAATAGGGTTTAGTAAGGTTATCGGAAGGTCTAAGTTAATACGTAGGGCTCGATACGGTCGGAATTTAGTATAGGTAATAAGTTAGGTTATATAGGGC
>JAOYNU010096131.1:0-42872 GCA_026745395.1 Tympanopsis confertula | reverse complement strand
CTGCTTCGATGCTTCGATTGCAGCTTGTGACTCTTTGGTGTACTTCATCACACTTCGGCCGCCTGCTAACCTCTGCATCTTCTTTTTCAGCTCGGGAAGCTTCACGTATTCGACTGGGCGTCCTGGCCATGCATTCACATTCGCTTGGTGTCGCGGCCCGAGGCGGGAACTGGCGCGAGGATAGATACGATCATCGTAGTCGAGGGCATCTTCCACACGGCAATGAATACCTAAGTATCGATATGGCCACATCTTAGCTTGTGCAGCTTGCTCTGCAGTGGCTTGTACAGGCATCGAATCTTCTGTCGCTGCTGGCGTGCTGGCAGAAGTACCATTAACGGCACCGTTGGCGTGGTTCTCGTCTTCCTCTTCTTCCATCACTTCGTCGTCGCCGTCTCGGTTTTCACTGACATTAGGTGTATTGCGCGCCTCCAGTTTGCGCTCTTGAGCTCGACTACAAGCAGCACAGGCCCAGGCGAAACCACGAGCAGGCTTCTTGGTTAAAGCTGGTCGAACACAATGCATGTGATAAGTGGAGTGACAAACGGCGCAATCCACAGATTCGGAATTTGCCGCAAATAATCTGCAACGCTTGCAGGTTTTGACGGCGCCTGTCAACTCCTTTCCTTTACCCATTTCAACTAGGATAAATTTCCAGCGGTCGTCGAGTACTTTTTTGACATTTGTGGGGACGTTGATGACATCCTTGGTCGGGATAACATCATAGAGACGATGAATGTATCGGTCAAACATTTTGTCGTACCAAAAAGAGTCGCGCCCTTTCTTATACGCGTTCATGTCATCAATTTCCGAGACATGACGAATTTGACATTTCCCGCGGAGTGATGAAAGTGGACATGTATCCGAGTGCATTGACGCGTATAAAAATCGAGGATCTGGACTGTGGCGCTGAATGTCTCGGGGACGATAGTACCAATTCACTCTGAGGGCCTCGATCACCCCGTTATCCTTAGTTTTAGAAGGAAGAAGCTCCATAATTCGAGCCAGGTAGTAAGGCTCTCCTGGGGGCTCGCAAATTAAATAGACATGATCTGAACTGCAGTGTTAATATAGTGTTGCTGAGATTTGGTGGGGTTTGATTTTTCATCTCCCGCGTTGGTGCAGCATCAAGACGGGCTGGTGGAAAATCGCAAAATTAGAGGAACTGACCATTTACGGCAAATGTTGTGCCATCATCTGCTGTTAATTGACCATTCTTGGGAAATGGTTCGGATTCTTCGAAGCTGACCATATTCGTGAAATAGCCATCTTCCGAATCTCCCGGGGTGCCAGTGAAGACTCTCTTTGCGCCATTTCCGGAGGATCCATTAGTAGTGCTTCCAGGATGCTTGCGTTTTCTTAACGAGCCAGTGCCGTTCACCTCTTCGGGTCGTGCGGAGAAAGATGAAGTTCCTGGAATAGACTCTCTGGGGAGTGCATTGATGGCAGCGCCGTTGGTCAGGCTCTTGCGTGGCTGAGTGGGAGATGATTTCTCGCTGTCATCTGATTTAGAACCATTGGCGGTGTTGAGGCCCACGCCGCTGCTGCGCTTGGCGGTTTTGGCGGGAGCCTCGAGCTCCATGTCAATATCACGGTCCTCAGCATAATTGGGCCGAGGGGCGTTGCGGCCTCTCGATCGCGTGCCATAAGGGGCTGCGGCGGAGGAGCTGGCCGGATCGGCCACTGCCTCCGGAGAGTTGCTGGAGGTCATCAAGAACGACTCCTAGTCATCCAAGGCAGGCATGCACAATCCAATGAATTGGGAGGATTAGCAGGCTCCTGGATGACTGAGACGGAAGCGATGATCCCAAGCCAATTCTCGCAGCGCTGTTGTGGAAGTCAGTTTATGGACAAACAGGCGTGGCGCGATGCATGTACGTGGGCAGCGCGGGTGGATATGTGGACAAGCACTAGAATGCGCGGGGGGGCGAAAATCTAACAGGAACGGGGAAAGTGGGCATAGATATTGGCCAATACACGAGTACCAAGAGCCTCGAGGGAAGGGCCTGGGGATGGGAAGGGAGGGATTGGGGAAAGAAGAAGAAACGCGGGAAGAGCAGAAAGTAAGTGGACCAAGTGGTGTCAGATCTGCTTCACTGCAGGGGTGAGAGAAGGGCGGCGCAGATATCAAGGTGGACCAGGTTTGAACCAAATACCATAAGGAGACGGGGGGACTAGTGGCGGGTACGCTATAAAACGACCAAACGGGAAACAGGAAAAAGGGCCCAGGCGAGAAGGAAAACAAAAAAAGACAATGAGAGGCTTACCGGTGATCAGGAATAACGACTAATATCTGGGGGAGGGCCAGAAGAAGAGGATGGGAAGAGAGTGGAGGAGGAAAGAGGAATGGGGAAGAGGCGAAAGATGCGAAGCGCGCCGATGGGGGGATAATAGAGAAGCGCAGCCGGGCGAAACAAAACAGGCGCGCAGCCACCCGAATAGTGAGAGAAAGCCAAAACGGGGGATCGAGCAAGATGGGGATCTGCGATCTCGAGGTTGATAGTCCTTCAACCGTCAGGACCCTTGGAAGGTTTGGGGAGAGATTGGCAGACTCAATATAAAAGAAGGGAAAAGAGGAAGAAGGACGAGAAGGAAAAAAGCGTCGAGGATCCCGAGCGTACTGGCCCCTAGTCCCGATATGTTAATATGACGGATCCTCAGGACAATCGAACCAAGGGAAAATGCCTTGGTGCTCTCCGATTGCTCGCCAGGGGATACCGTTTCCCTCCTCGACCTATTACGTGTTGGGTCTCTATGATCTGCGCCATTTCTGTTCCGATCGCTTCGTCTTAGGCATAGGATGGGCGGCTAGGTATGGGACGGTTACAGTTCTACATAAGCCAGGCAGGGGTAGACTAGACTAGAGAAGATCGGGAATAAAGGCCAGGCATAGTATTCTCTAGGTAGGAATTTGCATGGGGCTCTAGATACACTACGCCCAGGTTGAAAGGACAGCATAACGGGCAAGGGCAACAGAATCATGCTCCTGTTGGCCATGACGATTAGGAATGCTGTCACGTACAGTTGGAGTATGCGCGTTTGGGAGAAAGATGGCGGGGGGGAGAGGGATATGGTTCCCACCCAATGATGAACAGTCGTTTACACGACAATTGTAATATCTAATTTGTGTGGGCGCGTTGTACGTGGTCGGAAGGAAGGCTCGTCATAAGGCGACTAGCAGTCTCATGTGCCCTGTGGCATATGGACGTTTGATCTGGGCCTTTCTACAGTGCACCTAGGGTTGGCGGTAGCAGCCATGCTGTGCGAGGTGTACTAATTGAACCAGGTCTAGCACAAAGGGAATGGCGCTCAGAGGACGACGGCGGACCACGAGGCGCTCCGGCATTATGTTTCTAACTGCTCGGATAAGACGGGGGCCAGGCTGAGGCCCGTCCATGACGACTGATATCGTGGTGGATGGAGCGTGGTGAGGAAAAAAAGGGCGCTAGAGCAGGCGGGACTCCACCGGCTCCACGATGCGGAAAAAATACCAGTACGGGAACGGTACCCTGGATACGCCCTTTCCTCACTTTTGGTGAAATTACCCTTCTGGGTGCGGGTTTGGATGGGGCCTTTTACCGGCTTTGATTTGCCTTGTACCACAGCGGGGAACTCTTTCAAGCGAGGGTGGCTTTCTGTCGCGTGTCTATATCATTAAGGAACTACTCCGTATATATGTTCAGTATCATCGGCGATATATGCATGCGAGGATTAGAAGGATTAGATCCCGTGTATATCAGAATCTTGATGTATGTTCAGATGTTGGAAGATCTGAGGCTATAATCCATGGATATTACCCCTTGTGTAAGCCCTGGAGTACGGAAAGATAAGACCAGAAGCAGACGCAAGGAATATACATTTGTCAGAGTTGGGCAGTCCAGGGCTTCAGGGCTCTCCCAGTAATTTAAACTTCTACCGCCCACTCGGTCCAATGACGATCCAGCCCAAAACTGCCTGCTGTTGGCCGAGGATGATTTGCTGCGGCTGTTGCGTGTTGCCACCTTGCAGCTGGGCCTGAGCTCCTCGTGCGTGAAACAGGCCGTGGAGTTTCTATCTGATTAGTGATGAATAATAGCCATGGCTTCAGGGGACATTAAATATATACATATGTTAGGTATAGTGGTGCTTCTGACCTTGCCATGTCCGGGTGGAAGGCTCCCGAGGTCGGATTGTGTGAAGTGCGGTCGGATCGGCACCTGGGCATGATATATTTCGGCTGAATCCCCAGTGTTCGCTGCACAGATGGCACACGATCATGCTATACGAGAGATCTCCATATGGCTCACCCACGTTGCCCCTGGCGGGCTGGCCCCGACCTTACAGACGGTTCTTTGCATATCGCAGAGTGGCCTCAGCGGAGATTGCGGCATATACGCACTTTCGCACCGTGATATTGCATTATCTCACATTCCATGGAAGCATCGGCCACCTGGGCAGATTCCAAGAGGATCGACGAGCTCCGCTCATCCGCGGATTCGCCAGCGGGATCACCAAAGTCGGGCACAGTATCAAAGGTACTTGTACAATAGCTACTCGGTATTTAAAGCCAGACGTGTCCCGGCGCAAAAGTACAACGGAGAAGTGTGCCGTGGTATGTGCAATAAACATTTACATAAGGTTGAGGCCCACAAGGATCACAACGGGGTGATTTCCACAACAGGCAGTCGACAAGAGAGTAACGCCTACTCCGTACAGGGACAGGGCGAACGCAGATAGTTATAGCAGTTTTCTCTCCGTCCAGAATACAATTAAGACTTGGCTGGCCGGAAAATAACAGGCTTGCCACCAGGTTCCACCTTCCATGATGGCCTTGGCCAGGACATCCACGGCCCCGATCGGGTTTCACTGACATGCGTAATCTCACACACACAGGCAGCAGTTCTGCCTATGAAAAGGGTGCCTCATTCTGTTCCTTCAAGCCCAACTTTGAGTTTGGCTAATTAACGGGGTGGAATCGCCCCCTCTTTATGGTAGATCGCCCCAAAGTGTTGGCACTGCCCACCGATTTTGGGTTCCTTCTCGCGCTGCAGCATTCCCAATGATATATCGTCCTCGCCATCAGTCTTCATATTGCTTTTCCCATCCGAGGGGCGCTGTGGGCTAAACCGGGCTGCATCGCGGAATTTCCGGGTCACGGTCTCACTAGCTTCATTGACCTTACAGGAATATTGATGCCGCACTGATTTGTATTACATAGTTTCACTAGTAAGGCACTAAGGCACTAGTGGTGCCTGAGCCGCAGGGCCGAAACATCCCACGCGATGAGCGCGTAGAGACGAGGACAACAACAGACATCAGGAAAGCGCCATCATGCCATAAAATGTAATTTGCCACATCGGCTACAAATGATCTCTCATCTGCATCTCCGAGATGTCTCTTCAGTCCCGCGGGTTTGAAACTTCGGTCGATATCGCCCGCAGACAGACTTACAGCCTGGCGTCAGTGGCCGGTCAAAAGCGGCCGTTTACTAGCGAGGAGCCTTTTGTGAAACCAGAAGACGACGAAAACCACCAGAATACTATTGAAAAACCACAGCTTCCAAAAGATGAAATTTTGGAATCAACACCACTCGAGTCAGCTCGAGACCTGCTGAGTCGTTCTGTCACTCGATTTACAGCGAGTGCCATCCATTCTGGGCCGGGCGCATCGGCGGCTGAAGACGGACACGCCCCGGCTTCAAGTGCACCCCCTGGATCGAGTCAGAATCCGTTATTGTCACTGGCCAATCCGAAGTATGGCCTGCCTGCCGCCCTGATTAACAACTTTAAGGGCCTCGGCGTGAAGACCATCTATGCTTGGCAGGCGTCCTGTCTGTTGGCTCGAGGGTTGCTGACCGGCGAGCGCCATCTAGTCTACACAGCCCCTACTGGTGGAGGCAAGTCGCTGGTGGCTGACGTTCTATTGCTGAAACGCATCATCGAAAACCCCACCCGCAAAGCTATTTTGGTCTTGCCTTATGTCGCTTTGGTCCAAGAGAAGCTGAAATGGATGCGGCGTATTGTTGAGGGCGTGGAAAAGCTGGTCCCGAAGGAGGAAGAGGGCGATTCGGCCTTCCCTCACAGGCCATGGAAAAAATTGCAAAAGAACATACGCGTCACGGGCTTTTTTGGGGGCAGCCGCACTACGACTAGCTGGGCTGACACAGATATCGCAATTTGTACAATAGAGAAGGTGTGTCAAATGATGTTATTTGGTAAAGATGGAATACCGTGCTAACCGTTCTCATAGGCCAACTCCTTGATCAACACCGCCATTGAGGATTGCAGCATTGGGAGTTTAGGCGTCGTGGTGCTAGATGAACTACACATGCTTGATGATGAGCACCGAGGGTATCTGCTGGAACTTATGGTCACCAAGCTGTTATTATTGCAGCAAGATATCCAAATTGTTGGTATGAGCGCAACTCTCTCGGTATGTCGCCCTCCAAGATTCAAACAGAAAGCTTGCTAAGAAAACGCAGAATACGGAGATGCTAGCTCAGTGGATGCATGCCAAGTTTTTCATTTCTACCTATCGACCAGTCCCGGTCGACGAGTACTTAGTGTACGAAGATGCCATTTACCCCGCGGCAACTTCGAGGCAGTTATTCCAGACTGTATCGAAACTTGCCAATGCTCCCAAACCTCTCCCTGACACTATACCGCCCCACCGGATAATTGAAAAGTCAGCGCACAAAGAATTGAGCAACTCTGCAACAAACTCCATGGTAGCTCTGGCCGTCGAGACAGCTATTGCAGGCTTCGGTGCTTTAGTGTTTTGCGGGAGTCGGGCGGCATGCCAGATTCAAGCTGCCACAATTGGTGAGGCTATGCCACCCCCGGAGGAAGCGGAAGAGTTGAGTAAAAGACTCGATCTTCTTGCTGAATTGAGAAGTCTCGCATGTGGTCTGGACCCGGCTCTTGAAAAGACTGTGGTCAAGGGAGCTGGATTTCATCGTGAGTTCTATGCGAATGAGATTATTCTTAAACTAACAATATCAGATGCCGGAATGACAACGGAAGAAAGAGAGTTGATCGCGGCGGCTTACGATTCAGGAGTACTCAGAGTTCTCGTGGCTACGTGTAGTCTTGCTGCTGGTGTCAACCTACCAGCTCGCAGAGTCATTATCAACGGGGCTCGTATGGGTCGAGATTTAGTAGGCCCAGCCATGCTGTAAGGATTTTCACCAGCCATTGAAGCTTGAAATAGACTGACCGTTTCAGCCGCCAGATGTGTGGACGAGCAGGGCGCAAGGGCAAAGATGATGCCGGAGAGACATACTTGATATGTGTCAAAGCTGACTTGGAAGCTGTGTGCGACTTACTAGATGCTGATATGCCTGCCATAGAGAGCTGTCTGGCTCCAGAAAAGAGGGGGCTGAAAAGGTATGATATCCTACGTCAATGACTACATTCAATATACTGATGCATTTCAGAGCTCTTCTTGAGGCAGTTGCTACCGGCTTAGTATCCGGCTGTGATGCTATCAAAGAGTACGTGCGATGCACACTCTTGTACCGTACTGTCGATAAGAAGCTTGCCTACAGCATCATGAAATCTGCTTTGCAAGAACTTGTCGACGAGGAACTACTTGCCTACAATGAAAATGAATCCTACGAAGCCACTTTGCTGGGTCAAGCGACCGTGGCCTCAGCCTTTGCCCCGGAAGACGGCCTATTTGTTCATGAAGAGCTGAAGAGAGCCTTACAAGCATTCGTGATGGATGGCGATATGCACATTTTCTACATGTTCACCCCATTGCAAGCAGCAATGAGCACGCCAATCGACTGGCAAATATTCCGTAATCAGTTGGATCGCTTGGACGACAGTGGCCTCCGTGCTCTACAATTCGTCGGAGTCCAGCCGGGCTTTGTCAACACAATGTAACCAGCCCCGCCCCTCCTGATTTGAAACAAAAGCTAATCTATGAACAAAGGGTCCAGTCCGGAGCATCGTTGAAAGAAAATAATCCAGCTCAGATTAACCAGGCGCGTATCTACCGGCGAGCCTACACAGCCTTCCAATTACGCGACCTTAGCAATGAAGTCCCTCTATCAACCATTGCTCAACGATATAAAATTCCCCGCGGTACTGTTCAAACACTCGCACAGCAGTGTCATGGATTCGCCGCAGGCATTGTCAAATTCTGCCAGCGCATGAATTGGGGCATGATGGCCGCTGTGCTTGACCATATGCGTGATCGCCTTGAAGCCGGTGCTCGTGCCGATCTACTTGAGATGGCGCAGGTTACCTTTGTGAAGAGCTGGACTGCGCGATTGCTCAGAGAAAATGGGTTCAAGAATCTACGGGCACTTGCTGAGGCTGAGCCGAAGGATCTAGTCCCTGTGCTCATGATGGTATGTCTCCTTCCATTATAGAGGAATGGTCAGCGCATTTACTAATTATCTTGATGCCATAGTTGAACCCGAGTAAGGCCCAAAAGAGTCAACTCTATCCCACAGAAGCGGAACGATATGCTGCGAAGTTGCTGGCGAAAGCAGAAACCATTGTTTCCTCTGCGAATAAGATATGGGGTGAGTTTGAAATTGCTAGGCTTCTCGCATTTGAGCCACGCATACTGACCATATGCAGAACGAGAAATGCAGATAGAAGTGGAGGCATAAAAGTTTAGCAAGCACTTGGAGTTGGCAATCATTGTTCTCATTTTAGCATATGCATCACGGTGTTAACATATCCATCTGTTCAAAGGCTTCAAGTACAAGAATTGGAGCGATTTCATGACTTCAAAAACGAATAGCTTATACTAAAATTATTGGCATAACAGAGCCAATTAATACATACAATCTTCATACACAATTTCTCATAATCGTATATATTAGACAATGTCATCTCAGACATAATGTGAAATCCAGCAGGCCTCTAGGAAAGACCGTTGAGGGCATTCTGAGCTCCCATAGCATCACCCTTGTCGACGAAGTCAAGCAAGACGACATTGGGGTTAACATTGTACAGGCCCTCACAAGTACTAGCCTCAGCACCGATGCTGCCATCACCGTCAACGGCGTTGGTGGTATCAGCAGCGTCACGGTCTGGAACGTCGGCGCCAAGGATATCCTTGTCCAGGAAGTGGTTGACGATGTACATGCGACCGTCGGCGGAGGCACCAGGGGGACGATCAATGCTGCAGTTGGAGAAGGAGGCATCGGTCACATCGTATTGGGTCTCGAAGTAGTACGAGAATTCATCATTGATGTAGTTCACCTTGGTAGTGTCGGCGCCGTAGTCTAGGTATGTTAGCGTTTGTTGTCTTCGAAGGTGAAAATAGATGTTACTTACCCAGGAAGACGACCAGTCGGGTGCCTGCAGAGATCAGGTCACCGAGGGTAGGCCAGGAACCGATAGCCAGAGGCTGGGAGTCGGGCACATATATATAGTCTGTGAGGCCGTCGACACCAGAGAAAGTATCGCCAAAGGTGGAGACATCCACAGAGTCACCGTTTGTCAGGAGGAGAGTAAGCACCTCATTGGGGTTTCCGTCCAACCAAGTCTTGATAGTTGTCAGGAAATCCGAGAGGGAACCCGCATCCTCAAGCAGACACGAAGTGTGGCAGAGCTCAAGAGTACTATCATCTCCAATAGCCTTGTGTGTTTGCGCCTGCAGGTAACGAATACCAAGGCCGAGCTGATCGTTGATATCGAGGTTCTGGTTCTGAGTAGGCAAATCACCGACGAAAGCCGAATCGTGCGAGCCGACGAAGGTAATATTCGAGTAGGAGCGAGTACAGTACTCAGAGCGACCGTTACAAGCATCCTGTGCCAAAGCAGTGCCAGTGCTGGCGGAGAGCGCAAGAGCGCCGAGCAAAGCTCGGGTCCATCCCTGGTTCAAGAAGCTCATCCTGTGGGTCCGGAGTAGTTGACAGGATATACAGAATAAAGACTCAAGAAATCAAACTGCGAAAGGCGCTTCTTTTGAACGATTCACGGAAAACCCACTCATCCAATGCGTTGCGACCACCGCGCTACCATTCTCGGCATAGTGAGCTCCTGATGAATATAAAGAGCCAGGAACCAGCGCCCGGAAGGATGCAGGACCACAAACATTCCACATGCCGCCGATCTTCCGCGAGAAGGGAAAACACAAGACCGGAGAACATGACGGCCTCATGCTAAGGGCGCTCATGATGATAGGGCGTGGGCCAATTCCTGTGACTCGATGTAACCGCGGGGCCGCACTACGGCGTCGCCAGCATCAAGACCCCTGGAGCTTGGCGGGAGAGCCAATTTTGGGCCGATCAGTGATGCGCGAGCAGATTAGTCTAGCCAGGGCAGCGCTCGCGTTTCGTACAGGTAGGACTGATAGTCCAATGAAGAAGCTTGTTGAGGACCCATCGGGGTGAGGGCACGGCTTTGGGGGCTCCGGCACGATCCCACCAGACTGCTGATCTGGAGATATGACTTCGGAGACACCGTAGGGTCTCTCATCAGATCCAGAGATCATGTCACGGTAAATCTTAATCGTGGCTGAACTTGGGGTTTGCTAGATTGGCCTTAACCCCGTGATTCCTCCCCGAACTGTCCTTAGTCTTGTAGAACGGCTTATAAGCGCTAGACGCCTCGTTACGGTCGCATCTGCCCAATCTCAGAGCAATTCAATTGAAGGATCTTTTGTGCAACTTTGCATGTTCATGTTGTAGTTCTCTGTGAACTTGCGGCAACGCCAGTTGGATTGAAATTGGTTAATGAGTTACTCAATCGCCCCTTGCTATCATACTAAACAGGCGACCGAAGCCTACAGATTAGTATTGTTTGGAACCTACTACCCCGTTGAGAATATGAGAATACAATGTAGAATACGAGATACAGAGCCGAACCCAAAATTCTCAGAGGGATAGCTCGGATACTTATTTGATTTCTTCAAACGCTCGCACGATGAACTGTTTACCTCCAACAAACACCCTCTCTCCCACCTTCCACAACCCTGTACTTTCTCCATCAAGCCCATTCTTCATGGAAGGTAAATTAGCACTTTCTGTACCAATGAGATATTGATCTTCCCACCCAGAGCTCCATTCCTCTCTTCTTGCGCTAACATCGGCACCGGTCTTCGTGACAACCCAATTACCAGCGTCCTGAGCACGCACAAGAGTCTGTTCCTGCTGTAAAGCTAGAAAAGTACCCCACATTCGGCCTAGAAAGATCTTCTTCACATTGGATGTTCCCTCCCTCCCATTTAGCTCGCTATCATCAGACTCGAGGACCCATGAAATGCCCTTGTTTGGACCTTCGGGTCCTTCCCGGAATGAGAGCTCCCGCCAAACCTCTTCATAGTCAGTTTCAGGATTCCCTGGAAGATCTGACCGCGGCATAGAGCCTGTCTCAAGGTCATCGCCGTTGGGAAGTGAGACGAATGTTCCACAGTCGGTGCTCTCAAATGTATTGTGCGAGTCAAGCTCATGCGTAAAAGCCACGCGCACTGTGCAAGATTAGCACCATGTTGAAAGAAGAGAAGTTTATATAGGGAATGGACCAATACTTACGCGGCTCTTCACTCTCTACTATGCGCTGACCGGCAATCGCCCAATCGATACCTCCGTGCACTTTGTCCATTCGCAGGTCAAGATACCAGTCTGAGACGGACATGACTATCGTATCCGTCGTTTCTTGTGCTTCTTCGGGCAGCCATCGGAGTGAGATACGCGTAGAGAAGCGACAAGAGGTGCTGATTAAATTACTCGTCATTGCTGCTGCTTATAATTCTTTTGCCCTCGAACTCTTGGTGGTGCAAGCACAAGTAATAATGTGGATGCCGAGCGGGGTACTGATGGACTTTTAGCGTAATAACGATTCCCAGGCTGTTATCCGGTTGAGTGACGAAGCTCTAGTATTCCGACTCCACAGAATCACTCAACTCGATTATTTCAATCCCTGTCTCAATTCTGAGTGGATACATACGATAAAGCGTTGGCAAAGGAGCCATTCAGAGACAGGCGGGGTTAATGATGCCCTTGTTTGGGTAAATTAGTCCGACGGCAAGAGCGAAACATTGGTGGCGTCAAAATGTATGATTTTTCTCATTAAAATTGCATTATATCCTTTCTGGTTCTTCGATCATTCTCAAAGCTTCTTCTAGTCTGAAAACGACTTCCCAATGAGCGCCTTCCTCAGCTGCCCGCCGTGCAGCTTTCAAGGCAACGTATATCTGAAACGAGTCGAGGATTTCGAGAAGCCATCGGTCGACTGGCTCTAAAAGCCTTTCAACAACTATCAAGTTGCCATTTGCAGCAGCCCCTCTCAGTGCGCGCCCAGGAGTCACATCAGCTCCTGCATTTAACAGTGTGTTCACGATAGTTATATGACCATGTGTTGCGGCGGAGCAGAGAGCACCATCAAGATTGAGACCTGATGTGACGTCCAGAACTATTTCTAGCATCTCGAGATCTCCATTTGCGGCAACTGCTTGTAGGATTGCATCTTCCCTGGATATTCCGGCCTTGAGCGTCGCACCTCGAGCAAAGAGGCTCTTCGCGACTTGGAAGTGACCATTTTCGACAGCTAAAAGAAAGGCCCCATCGAGATTGGCATTCTCTTGAGACACAATTA
This sequence comes from Tympanopsis confertula, assembly GCA_026745395.1. Classification (NCBI taxonomy): domain Eukaryota; kingdom Fungi; phylum Ascomycota; class Sordariomycetes; order Coronophorales; family Scortechiniaceae; genus Tympanopsis; species Tympanopsis confertula. The sequence continues at coordinate 30,333 of JAOYNU010096131.1, read as the reverse complement.
TCCACTCCATCAAATGGAGGTGCCCATTTAAAACTGCGGATTCCAGCTCGGGCATATATTCACCCAGAAACTCTCCACACTCTGCACCCGCTTCTAGGAGAGCATCCGCAATCTCGAAACCCTTTTCTCGGAGGGCTAGATAAAGTGGGCAATGGCCATCAACGCCCACTGTATTTGGATCCGCGCCTGCCTGCAATAGTATACGGACAATGTCGATATAGCGTCTTTTAATGGCTCTTTGAAGCGCGGTCTGACCTTGTACCGAGTCGTTTAGTAAAAAGGTCGTTGTATCTTCGCGTAAAGCCCATTTGACTGTTTCAATATCACCCATATGTATTGCTGCATAAAAATTCCAAACAGCGGTGCTACCACGATAGGGATCAACTGGCTCAGGTTTGGCAGCTTGATCCTGTTCGAACCGATTGGACATGGCTTGTTGAACTCTGTATATGACATGACTATTGCCACCCTTATGGGCTGCCTGAATAGCTGTCAGTCCACGAGATCGAGCTTTAGCCGCATTGACGTTTGCTCCTGCTTGCAGAAGCTTTTCGACGATATCAAAGTAACCACCCTCTGCAGCTGCCTGAAGTGCGTTTCTGCCTTCATATTCGGCAGCCGCAGCATTGGCATCTGCCCCCACAGACAAGAGTAGATTGACAATAGCCAGAAACCCATTTTCAGATGCAGCTTGCAATGCTGTTCGCCCACAGACTCTGGCTGGCGCAGCATTGACGTTTGCTCCAACGTCTAAAAGCATTTTGACAAGTTCAATATGGCCAGCTCCGGCGGCTGTTTGAAGAGCAGTTCGACCTCCAAACTCAATGTCCGCTGCATTCACATCCACGCCAGCTTCTAGGAGCTCAGCCACTTGTTCCAGATCTCCCACTTTTGCAAATGTGCTTAAAAGCAACATCACTGATCTTTCGTCAGGGAATTCAGGTAGAAGCTGCTGAAGGAGCTTGATGTCGCCCTCACTTGCAGCATGCTCTATGGTTTGCCACTTTTCCAGTTCCTCTTTTTTCTTCTTCTCGGCCCATGCAAAATCAGAAACCTCGGAGGGATCGTAGTTAGGATTTATTAGCAACAGAAGACCAACATGATGAGTTGTACGAGCCCATTGTTGAATCTCCACACTTTGAGCGTTGAACGGTCTGATGCTCCATGGGAACTGAGCATGATCGGGGCCGTTCATCAGCAAGTCTCTCCATTCGTCCCACATCCTCGCAGCGCCCTTATAAAACTGCCTTGTATGAAATATCCAATGCACAGATGCATAGCTCAGGAAAGGATGCTCTACTGTCGTCACAAGTGCGGGATTCTCTAGCCTCATCCTGGCCAGGTTTCCTATAATATCAACAGAAGGCAGCTTTGACTCAGACCCTTGTCTGAGCTTTTTCATGTGAGAAAGAATACCCTTGGACTTCCTGTCATTTTTCAAGGCAGTTTCAGCTATATCGGTTGGTGAGATCCATGGCATCGACTTTGGCCTCCGAGCTAGTGTTGTTTTGAAGTCGTTGAAACTAAGATAGGTAACACATATCTCACCAATATGATGATCCGTGAGATCAAGCTCAAATTCAAAGTTGCCCAACTTGGCTCCCCAAGGTTTCTGAATGAAGTACTGACGGACTGTGTGGTGTGCAAATTGGACTAAGTCCTGCTCCTCGTCCACCTGAATAAGGTTCTCGCACCATGAGCTGATTCGATGGATGTCATTAGGTAGTCGCGCCACGGTTGAATGCTCTTGACCGACTTCCACGAGAAAAACCTCTTCCAATTCATCCAAAGTGAGAGGTCTCTTTGCAACAGCGACCCATTGGAAGCTTTTCAACGCGACATTAGTATTTCGTCGGGATTCGATGCGACGCAGCGTCCGATTGAAAGTCTCTGTCAGATCTTTCGGCAGATTCTTGATGGTCTTGCGAATATCGTCGTCACAGTGCTGCGCACAGAGTTCATCAAGTTGGAACGAAACCCAGAGAAACCTAGAAAATTTAGAACATCTTCAAATCTCATAGAATCCCAAATGCTTACATTCCATCTGCCCCTTTAGCAAGTGCCTTTTTCACATCTTCGATGAGACTTGGATCGCCGACGTGGAGATCACCATTTTGAAGTTTCTGCTCAACTGCGCCCCTGACATACGTGGCAATGTCAGACTGCGCAAAGGAACAATCCATGGTCAGGTGTTTACAATTTGGGAAATTCCCAAAAGCTTCTTCGGAAATGCTGTCTCGGGCGGCCAGGAAAACGTTGGTCTTCGTTTTCCCCATCAGAAGAGAGAGGGTCTTGAACAAGTCGTCTCGCTCTGCCTTGTCACATTCATCCAGGCCATCAATCACGATGTAAAGGGACTTCAATTTCCCAGCGATGGTTTCAAGTAGCTTGATGAGGTCTTCAGATCCAAATGTCATCGTGCGTAATGACTGTTCTAGTAGGGCCTCGATGTCTTCAGGCATTCCCAGTGTATCAAGGGCTTGTTTGATGATCGACCTCAAGATGGTCTCCGCCTTTAACGACTGTTGGTCATCAAAACGGATGAAGAAAAATGTGACTAGGACGTCTGGTCCGGGCTTGTCTCTGAGAAGTTTGTCGATCACACTCGCTCTACAATATCGATTAGTGCCCCTTCCTGTACAAACTATGAATATACACCGTACGTTATAATTGTCTTCCCAGACCCGACTGATTAAATTCGAAGGTTAGCTTAGGTTAATCTTTCTGGAAGCGGAAACTTACTCTTCCCTGAACACCAGAGTATAGAAGATCCAATCCCATCTACCCAGTTCTGAAAACGCCGTGTTTCGACTATCCATTCAGCCGTGCCTGGGTAACGCTGTCGACGACTTTGCTTGAATGGAGTCAAGAAGTCATGCGTCGAAAGGGAGTTCAAAAGTCGCTGTCTGCGGTCTCGAGCTCGCTGCTCATATGCCTCTATCTGCCATTCTTCCAGCTCAACTGAGCGTTTGCTCGTATGTGTGTATTGTAGTCTTCGCAATCCACGATTGTATGTAGCTTGGTTTGGGGCTTTTTTCTTTAGCTTTTGCTCTCGATGATCAGCCTGGACCCTTGCAAGAACCAGCTCTTCCCTGAAATTGGCATTGCATTTTCCGATGTCATCTATATGCGGTTTCAGATCCTGCTGGAGTGACGTCCATGAGATATCGAAGAAAATTCCTTGCCCTGATGTTGTCAGTATCTGGAACTCAAAGAGAAGCTCGGTCACTTACAAGGTCGTCTGATGAGCTCTATCACGCTCTTGCAGCAATTGATGATCGATGCATAAAACCTTGAAAGTGAATCTTGAATTCTTGAAGAGCTTGGGAGTAGCGAGTTATACTCAGACCAGCACGGACAGAGCTTGCCAAGCTTCATGAAGAGCATTGAGAGAGCCTCATAGTATGAGACGAATTTAAATGCGGCCTAAAATGTCAGTTGCAACGGACGAGGTTGCTTGCTTGTTGTAGTATCTTACAAGAATAGTGAGCTCGACACTCCCCCATAGTAGAACCGATATGCCAGGTTGAGATAAAGAAAGTTTTTCCTGGGCTGCAGAAAAGTCTCGAGTGGATTGAAGTATGGAATACAGTCTGCTTGCAATACTGAACCCTTTGCGATCGCGGTTTTGAAGATCAAGTTGTGCGGTAAAGATGAGAACGGCATCAGTATCGGGAATTGATCTGATGTTGAGAAGTTTGCGATGTTCTTCGACGGTCAATATTCCTTGGAAATCCAGAATTGCCTTCTCCAGTGGTCGAGTGGCATCGAAATAAGGCATGTTGGAAGGTGGTTTTGTCGAATCAATTTCTGGATTGCTGGCTTGCGAGTATCTTGAATCTCTTTCTGACACATTTTGTTCATCCGTGTCGAAAGTAATGCGACAATATCGCCCCAGTATAGCCTTCGTGGCCGCTGCAGCAGTGGCAGCAGCATATGGTTGCCAAATCTTGTTCTTATGGCTATCTGCATAATCGCAGACACCTTTGACAACAATACTGGGGATTTCGTCCCAGAGTCCAGCACCCTCCATCTCGAAAGCAATGACGTCAAACTGCTTCGCAATCCGATCTCTATGCTCCCCCGATTTCATGACCGTATCACCTGATGCAACGCGCCCTAAAAGGATATCTGGGGGTCGATACTGCTTTTGAGAACTTTGAGCTATCTTCAAAGAGCACCTTACCATTAGCTGCTCTTCATCACAACCAAGCTCGGCACAAGAAGTGGTAGCAGCTTCTTCGCAAAAGCTCTCAGCTCCATGACAACATAGCCTCTCGGAATCTCTATGTATGTGTCGGTAACTCGCTACGAAAACCTTGTCCTGATCTCGACCAGGGCAATCGTAGGACGTTCGGTAGTTCTTGCGAAACGCGGTGTCTTGAAGCGCTTTCAGATACTCGGATGTGTCCCCTTGCAGATCTATTCTCCCATGCTCCGTTTTCAGGTAGGTGACCAAGCTGCGAAGCTCTTTGCTTAACGCGCGTGCCTTTTCCTTTGCCATAAAGGCTTGCGCATATTGCCTGCCGAAATCATACTGAACCAAGGTGTCGCTGATAATCACATCGCCCAAGAACACCTCCTCTGCTCTAGGCACGCCCCCACATATACCAACTAAAAAAGCAGCCTTAACCCCTGGATAACTGACTCGCAAGCTAGCAGCCGCTCCAGCGCCAGCGACTTTGCCCATGTGTGGGAGAAGCATAAGAACAACATCGTGTACTCCAATTCGACCGTTTCGATATGTATTCGTGTCGCCGTCAATTCGTCCATAGTCTTGGCCGTCCTTATCCCAGAATTCATCAATGAGGAGACAAACAGCATCATATTCCAGCGGCAAAGCGCAAATAATCGCAACATGAAAATCTCTGCGACGAGACGGCCTGCATCGGGCGACGGCCTGGGGGTTTCCGGAATTTGACAAAGGACTCATGGTCTAGTATACCTCGAGACACGCGCGCGGCGCATCTCGACTTGATGCTTCAGTGCGACATGAAATGTTTGCTGCGAGAAGAGAATTATCGCGGCGACGCGCGCTGGCAGGGCGGGGCTCTCAGGCTCCCAGCACTGCCATAGGCGCTTGCCGTACATGTACTAGCCACATGGTGATAACCTGCAAATCATACGCAGCTGGCACTATTCGCCAAGCCATGCCCAATGGGCGTAGTACAGCCAATGGGAGGCGATGGTGGCAATGTGTTTGTTAGCGCCTTGGCTGGAGAGGAATACGAGCCGCAGCCGCACATGAGATTCGTTCAGTCTCGAGGTCACTGACATGATACCTGCTTCTACGGGATCATAAAATCCTCAGATCATTAAGTCACTCATATTCAAGTCTAGTGAATTGTTATCATTGATGTGTGCAATTATCTTGTCTCGCCATCCGTACCCGAAGAGGCGTGAGGCGAGTTGCGCCTCTTCGACAAGCGCACCAATGGGCTTTTTCTTCCGAAAGATAAACGAGGAACGTCACCCGGGTGACTCTGCGTTTTACCTGGTTTTCGCAACCTATCTCTGATTGAATGTCTACGTCCGCTTTGACGCCGCTCTGTAGGCTATGTATGAATGGGAGCCAATGAGCCCGAGTTCCCCAACTTGGAGTTGGTCGCGACTGAACTGTGGAGGGAAATACTAGGCATGCAAAGGCGAATAAAATAGGTCTGATACCTAGGTCAAGATTGGCATGCTATATCAATTACTATCCAATGCGTCGTGGAGACGGCTGTGGCTTGAATATCCGCCGCGGTCATTGTTTGGTCGGCCTTATTATCTGGGGTACTCGGGCAGATCCGAATTGTTAATGGTCATTCTCGGTAGCTTCCTAGAATATCTGAAGGTCCACTGGGGTGAGGTCTTTCTGGTGATGTCTTACATACCCAATAATAGATATTGCTTACCAAGGCATGCTGTGAGCGATCATCATGTATGCCAGAAAGATAGACCTTTGCTTTGAAAGATATCCCACTCTGTTGAGCGAGAGCTGTCAGCTTTCACGAGCCGAAAGCTCTTCAATGTACTTCGTATAATGATCAATCTTTCTGTGAGCGTTAGTTGCCTAGAGAGTCTGGTTATTGTGTTGTATTTATCAGCCACTATTCAGTAGTGCGGCTATATTAGGCCTATGCTCCACAACCACAAGGCTCTAGGCCTTCTCGGCGCAGGCGATCATGTACAGGTTCGGTTGATCCTGCAGCCGAGTCACTGCAGCAATGGCCCTCGCATGGAGAGTATCAATGTTTACTTCTTCTCGTGGCTGAAGAGGACTGCACTTCATAGGATGTGTCTTAGAAACCAACGTCATTGCAGATGGGCAAAAGCCGGGGAGAGCACTATTTTTGTGCATAGCCCCAAATAGATCTCAGCCCTAAGACTCCCGAGGCTCGAGTGTCTCGGATTACTTATGACATCCCCGAAAAAACAAGGTCAACACCAGTCCCTGGGGCTAAGCCGCGGGCGGATGGCATGATTCGGGGCTAACGTAGACGGGCAAACACGATTGCCTGCAGGAGAAGCCTTGCGCAGTGCACTTGGGGGCCTGTGGCTTTGCTGAGCCACAGAGACCGGAGATGAGCCTGCCCCCAGCCACCACAAGTTCCCGGGGGACAATGGCTCGAAACAGATTGCGGGATAGTGCGGGAAATTGAGCCCGCTGGACTGCTCAGACGTGCTCTGTTGTGCGCAGCGAGGCCCACCGAGCCTTGCTAAGTCTGGGTGTCGTGTGCGGGTCAACGTTGTTGGGTCTGACGGGCTCCGGCGGTTTCGAGTTAAGTGGATCAAGGCTGAGTTGACACAGACCTGCGTGTTTGGGGTTTGTCGATGACGATGACGATCTGTAGCAGGGTGTACAGTACTCTGTACCAAGCTGAAGCTGTGAAGAGAGCCGGGTATTTACCACGATATGCGTACTCGGAGCACTCCTGTATTCAGTATTCTGTAGACGTCAAGCCACGTCGCTGGGTCCACAAGGCCGAATCTGGACCGCGACGCTGGGCTGGTTCGTAACTGGTTCGTATCTCTTGGAGGCCCTGGACCCACGCGATTTCAGGGGGAAAAGAGTTGACGGCCAGTTTGGGTTCCGGAATACCTGAAGAACATCTAGAATTCGAGAAGGTGGAGAGTACCAGGATCGCCCGCCTGGTGCAACTGGAATGCCGCAATATTAGAAGGAGCCCCAGCCATCCACAGCACTGTTTGCTTTTCGCTCTTCAACGCCTGGCCACTCTAGAACCCCGGATCCCCCTTCGATGGACTCGCATGCAGTCCCAGTCCTGAACCTGATCTCGCCATCATTCGCCTCTTGAACACTCTCCATCCCTTCGTTTACTCTCTCTTCGTCTCAACGGTTCTGGGCCTGGAGCAACGCCTTGCTGCCTGCACGCAGATCTTCGCACGTCTTGGCCCCGCCTGGACCCAGGCATTTCCTCTCGAAAATTCGGTCTTGACCTTCATTCTCTCCCTCCAAATCATCGCGGGCGGTTCGCGTTGATTTCCAATCCCACCGACTTTCGAACGTCCAACACTCGTTAAAGCTCATCGCCCTCTCTTGAGCCTTGCCAAGCCTCTCCGGCCTTCCAGCGCATTAGCGTGGCTGCGTCCCGACGTATCAGCGGCCACCAAGCCCAGTCAGCCCCCCCGGCACAAACAACCCATAAATAATACAAAAGCCCGCTCAGGTGGGAAACCCGTCACCGTGTCTTTCGCAAAGCATACTCCAGGGCCCAGCTCCGCGTCGGAGCAGATCTGCAAGGTGCCTTCTCACGGGTCGCGCGCCTCCCTGCTGGGAGGCGGCTCTTTTGATCCCTCCTTTCGCCCGGGCGCCGGCTTTCGCGCTCGCGAGGGCTATACCAATGTCACACCCAAAGCAAACTCGCGCACTGGGAATTCGATCCTCAACTCCCAGTGGACATGGTCTTTCGCTATCGTCACCTTCGTGCAGACGGTTGTCACTTTAGGACTAGAAATGTATGCCTCCGCTGGATCATCCCGCCATGTGGCCCCTCAATACTGACTGCGTGCCCGCTTCTTAGTTACATCTTCGCCAACTTCCAGACCAAGGAAATCCCAAATAACGCCCCTCCTTCGAAGACAGTACCGACTTTCTTAGCCCTCTACAGTTTCGGTTTCATTTACGAACTGGTTCTGGTGTGGGACGCGCTTCGCCTGAAGAACACCATTCAAGTCATCGGTCTGTGCATGTGCAATGTCGGTCTCTTGATTTATGGTGCAGTCCAGGTGGAGCAGATTCGAACCTCGATCAACACTCTCGCTGAGAACAACAAAATCGATTCCGTCGTTTGGTCGCAATCCGAACCTTTCCTGATCATTATTCCGTGCATCGTCGCACTGGGCACATTGCTTATGTCGTTCGTCGCGTGGAAGCTGTACGACGAATTTGCGTGGACCATCTATAAGCACATCAGTGCAGACCTGCGCATGAAGCGCCGTTATCTGACCTATCAGGTAGGAATCCTGGTCTTTCATACCTGTCAATACAGCAGACTAATCTAGTCCAGATTTACATCGCCCTCCTCAAGTTCGATTTCTTCTTCTTCCTTGGTTTTACCGTCCAGTTCTTGGTCGTTGTGTCATCATCCTCGCATGACGCCGAATTCTATCTCACCATCGTGGCGGTTCCAATCACAATCCTCATCCTTGCCTGTGGTGCCTGGTTTGTACGACGGGAGTCAATGGTCGGCATGATTGCCATTATTGTAAGTGCAGCGGCACTCTTATGATGAGGTCATTTAGCTAACACCCACCAGCTCCTTTTCTTCGCCGCCATGGCATACTTCTGCTTCAAGCTCTACCGAATGTACGACGCCCGAACCGCCCCCGAATATCTACCAGCACGAACATCAATGGTGTTCTTCGCCGTCATTACCCTCATCCTTATCGTCGCAACCATCATCAACGCATGTATGTGTGCGAACAACTTCAACCGCGGCTTGAAGCCACACATCAACAGCAAGAAACAGGCCAAGGCCGAGGAGAAGACCACCGAGCTCTCGTCCAACATTGGAGCTGCCCAAGTGCCATCTCGCATGATGATCGATTGATCGCGCAGTGGCCAACGGGCGCCTCTGGCCCATGTATTTCATAAAATCTCATTTGGCGTTGGACGTAAGAGCATTGTCTTTCTTCATTTTTGCCTCCTGTGCTTTGCATCCAGGATATTTTCGTTACTTCAGCCTGATCTTCTGCGACATTTTCCTTACATTTTGTCTTGACATGATACCTCAACTGCGACTCTCCTTACCTCCCTCCCCCATTGTTAAGAGCAATGGTGATCCAAAATTCCTGTGACTCTACTTCCTGTCATATTATCTCACATATCCCTTACGAGCACCGGTGGCGTTATTTGGATATTATTCCCAGGGTTCTTCCTGTGTCATTTACGACAGTCTCATGCCTTTTCGGCATTTATCTATGACCGCCGCTTATTTAGGATTACAAGAATTGAACGTTGAATACCCTTGCATTCAGTAACATCTTTCCACAGAAATATCTCTACTGTAGTTTAAAGGTGCATCTTTAACCGTAGGCCAGTGATTGGCGAGCATTCTGTATTGTGTACATAAAATACCACCTCGCAGAGTGGTTGTTACAGTACCAATACATACACTAGTATCGATCAGGAAACCGTGATCGTGGCCTCATCTCCGTAAGCCTCGACCTCCCCGAACTTCCCAAACTTCCACTCCTTTCCGTCCCCTCTCTCCTTCAATCCTTCTTCCCCGAATCATCACAATGGTACGTACAGCCAATTCAAAGCTCTACAGCTCTTCATCAAGCTCCCACCCTCGCTCAATCGCACACACGCCTCCTTTCGAACAATTCCCATACCCCATGATCCATCAATTGCTAACACGCATCAAATTCCCAGGCCTCTCCTCGTCCTGCCTCCCCTCTCACCTCCGGTGCCGAGTCCGGCGCTGAGTCCAAGGGCGCTGGTGCTGCTGGCGCCGTCGCCTCCGGCTCCTCTGTCAGCCGTCCTTCCTCTCCTACTCCCCCCGGTGGCCCTCGCGCTGCCATGCGCCGTCGCGCGGCCGCCGACCACAAGGAGTCTCTCCGCAATGCTCGTCCCAGCTCTACTCGCTCTGCTGGTGCCGGTGGCTCCTCCGGAACTATGCTCAAGCTCTACACTGATGAGAGCCCTGGTCTTCGCGTTGACCCCGTCGTTGTTCTGGTGCTGAGTCTGGGATTCATCTTCTCGGTTGTTGGCCTCCACGGTATGTTATCGTATTCAGGAGCTGCTAGTCCTATCAAGATAGGCATTTTTTGATGTCTTGATCGAGGATCTACTGTTGTGTCGGGTACTAACTATTATCCCTCCAGTCATCGCCAAGATCACCCGCAAGTTCTCCGCTTAGGCAACCCTCTCAATAATATCCTCACGTTTGAGGATCATTGATGTTGCTGTTCCCTATCCACGAAGCCAGAACATCGCCCACCTCGACCTCTCGAACCTTTCTCTCCTATACCCCTTACATTGACATTTGGTTGTTCGGTCAAAATTCACGTAGCATGCAATCATCGATCTGGGCTACGCTGTGAACCTCTTTATCATCTTTTATCTCTTGACATCAATGGTGTTTTCTTTAGCGGTGCTTTCCATAGGCACCGATAACCTATCCGCTGTATAGGTTGATCTGGAGAGCCTCGCTGTTGCTGGACTCTCGTGTATTGTGCGGTGAACAGCTCGTGCGATATTATGCGCGGAGATTTTTGGCCGGCTAGTACATGTGGAGTTCAACTACAGCAGCGCGGCGTCCAATGAGTGTACCATATCGAGCAAATGTGTTTCCTGCATTGAATTATTAATGGAATTGGCTCTTGCCAAATCTTAGAATGTGGCTTTTCCACGCTTAATTGCCTTTGAGTGCTGAACTTGCTCTATCCTCCCTTTTGACTATTCAGCAAGTCAGAGTCAGAGCGAACTGATACCCGTAAAAACTATGTGAACCATGCCTATAGACGATCCAAGTTGGACTGTGCACGTGTAGGTATCTCCAACCTTGGAACAGACTAGACACTAGTCTCGAGCAAACCAGCTACCGGATTGGACGATGGACGAATCCAAGCTAGAATCCGCGGTTGAATTGATCAAACTTGACATCGGAAAGTTCACACGGAAAGTTCACAGGAGTCCTGACTGTTTCAATGCTGTCAGCCTGAAAGTCATCCATCAACGCTTTTAGAAAAGATCGACGCTGTAAATATTCCGTTCTGAACTCCTGTCAGCATTTCTCCCTCTCCTTACCACCGCACAATGTATCTCCTAAATCCTCGTTTTGCCTTGATTTGGCTATTTGCCAAAGATGCCTTGGCTTGCCACCGCCCATACTCGGTGTGGATGGCCGACAGCGTGATCTCGCGCAATCAAGCCGTCGTTGAAGAAGGCTCCACCCCATCGCCGTCTACATTCCTCCAAGTAGGATTCTTTCAAGACTCTATCCTCCGGCTGGTCAATCATTACCACGACCCTAAATCTGTTTGCGCAGAATACGACTGGGAAGGGTATCTCGAGTCCAGCTCATCGAGCATCACTCCATATCTGCTCAATGCCACTCAGGATGCCGGCTATCCGCTGGATCGACTATCCAATGGGAAAGGCCTTGAACACCAGTACGAGCTATCGCACAACCGCACGGCCTTAGATGGTCTACATGCCCTGCGCACCTCTGTTGATCTCCAGAATACCAATCAATTCGGCGGGTACTGGTACTACAAATATCCTTACTGGAGCTACCTTGACGGGATGTACTCTGTGACTCAATTCTTGATATCCTATACGTCCCATTTCGGCCGCATAGACAATAACGCAACAGAAAACATCATTCACCAACTTGATCTTCTCTGGAAGCACTGCTATCACAACGAATCCGGCCTCCTCTTCCATGGCTATGACTCCTCAAAGACCGCATCCTGGGCCAACCCAGTCACAGGCGCAAGTCCTATTGTCTGGGATCGGTCATTAGGTTGGTACTTCTTGGCACTAGTAGATAGCTTAGAGATCTCCTCAGCTTTCCCTGAGCGCCTGTCAAAGTACCTCCAGCGGAGATTGAACCAGCTAGCCCGATCTGTCATATCAGCGGCGGACAGCAAGACCGGATGCTGGTGGCAAGTCATGACTAGCCCAGATAAGGAAGGGAATTACATCGAGTCTAGTGGATCTGCTATGTTCACGGCGGGCTTATTCAGAGCGGCTCGACTTGGCTATTTCCCTGATGCACTTGCGAAGCAAGCAAGGGAGTCGGCTACCAAGTGCTATGGTCATCTTGTTGATACCTTCGTTGTCCAGAATGCGAATGGGACACTCGGGTATAATGGGACTGTGTCTGTTTGCAGTCTTGACTCGTCGGCCTCGTATGATGTAAGTTGCTATATTGGCGTCCAGAAACGATCATTCATCTTCAGATACTAACATTCTGTTATTTAGTATTACGTCTCGCAGCCTCTTTTGTATAACAGCGTTCATGGCACTGCGGCATTTGTCCAAGCAAGCTTAGAGCAAGAAATTCTGAGCAGCGCGGCTTCTGGCTAAATCAAGCTATCTTTACTTCAGCCAATGAGTAAATAGTCAAAATGCAATTAAACCCTTTCAGAAGCCCATGATTAATCGGCTACATAAATGGATATGTCCTACAATCCTAATTGGTTAGCCTCGGAAATCTCTCACGGCTAGTGTCTTCCTGTCCAGGTGGGCTGGGGGTATATAATGGGCTCGGCTAGGTGGGCTTAGTCTGAACCCTGAATACGTGGAGCCAGCTGAAAAGCTTTGGATATCAAACGGGGAAACTTCTAAAATTATGCACCCCGGCTAGAATGACATTATCAATCGAGTAAACCGCTGTTTATCAAAGGCACCCCGTAAGCCAAAATCGGGCCTATTGGGGCTCACGATGCAGAACCGGGACGTTCTTATCTCTACACTCCCAACAACCAATCAGCGCCCCGATATCCCGACCAGCCCTGATAAGCATGAAATGCTCGCCTGTACCCCGTAAGCGATAGGTCTTATTCCAATGCCTGAGTAAAGAATTTGACTTCCTCACCGAACTGCTATATCTAATAGTGGAGAGGCAGGGCGGGGCCCCCTTCATTCTTGACGGGGGAGCCGCTTATAGCGCGCCGTTGACCCGACCAACCTATCCAATTGGTACGGCTGAAGTCTGCCATTACGAGAACATTGTCTCCCTTATCTGGCCCTCGCCTCTGGACGGTGGGACCCGCCTATCTAAGCTCGCGATCACGGTGCTTTGTTCCGCGGGGTTGGCGCGTGCGAGTTCGGAGGTCGCCATGCTTTCGGTCGGGACGTATATCTAGCCATTGCCCCTTCGTAGAATCTTTGGAATATGCCTTTTACTAGCTAGAGGGTCTACTGTTCAAGGCTTACCTAGCTATCCACCTCTGGTGCTTTTGATTTAGACCTTTGGTGTCTTAGACGTCATCTATTGATTTTTCGGGTAACCTTACTTTTACTTTTTTTTCTCTACTACTGCCCTGTCGCCGTGATCGGGTCAGCTTGACCTTTGATCATACACTATGGCAGCTGAAACTGTTAGTTTCGTGGCGCCCTTGACACAGGGATTTGGCTATGGTATCATCCTGGGGTTGGGGTTTGCTTTCGCGTTGTTGATGATATTTATCACCTGGGCTTTGAAACGGTATGCATACTTGCGTCTCTGTTTATGACACGACTAATCAAAGTGTGTAAATAGCTACCAGAATGAAGTTCAAACATCTGAGATGTTCTCGACGGCTGGTCGGTCCGTCAAGTCTGGTCTTGTCGCTGCTGCAGTCGTGAGTAGTTGGACATGGGCAGCTACGCTTTTGCAATCTTCTGCTGTGGCATATAAGTATGGAGTCTCTGGTCCATTCTTCTATGCATCTGGTAGGCTACACTATGAATAGCTTAAGACATGTTGAGGCTGACTTTCTGTCCCAGGTGCAACCGTACAAATCCTTCTCTTTGCGACACTAGCCATCGAACTAAAGAGACGAGCACCCAACGCCCATACCTTCCTCGAGGTTATCCGCGCCCGCTATGGAACAATCGTGCACATAGTTTTCATTGTCTTCTGTCTCATGACGAACATTCTTGTCACCGCCATGCTGCTGACTGGTGGATCGGCTGTGATGACTTCGTTAACCGGCGTATCGACCACCGCCGCTTGCTTCTTGCTCCCAATCGGTGTCGTGCTATATACTCTGTTTGGTGGTATCAAGGCTACTTTCATCACTGACTACCTCCACACTGTTGTCATTTTGGTAGTCATTTTCCTCTTCGCATTCTCGGCATACGCTACCAACGCCGAGCTTGGGTCTCCCAGTCGTGTATATGATGCCTTGGTAGCTGCGTCGCAGCGTCACCCTGTTGAAGGAAATGCCGAGGGAAGCTACCTCACTATGCGATCAAAGGAAGGTGGAATCTTCTGGATCATTAACTTGATCGGTAAATATACCTTATATGTGAAAATACTGAGAGCGTGCTAACCTGTGATAGGAAACTTCGGAACTGTCTTCCTCGACAACGGATACTACAACAAGGCCATCGCCGCAAGTCCCGTTCACGCATTCCCAGGATACGTGATCGGTGGTCTCTGTTGGTTCGCAATTCCTTGGCTATGTGCCAGCACTCTGGGTATTTCCGCTTTGGCCCTGGAGGGACCACAACGACTTAGCAGCGACGATGTAACAGCCGGACTGGTGCTCCCATTCGCTGCCGTCAAGCTTCTCGGCTACAGCGGAGCTGTGGCAACAACTCTCATGATCTTCATGGCGGTGACCTCTGCATTCTCTGCGCAGCTTATCGCAGTGTCCTCTATCTTCACCTATGATATCTACCAAGCTTACATCGAGCCAACCGCCAAGGGCAAGAGACTTGTGTATATCTCGCACATGGCTTGTATTGTCTATTCGATTATCATGGCCGGATTCGCAACAGGCCTCTACTACGCTGGCGTTGGCATGGGTTACCTCTACCTGCTCATGGGAGTTATCATCTCATCGGCTGTGTTCCCGGGCGCCATGACTCTGCTCTGGAAGGGTCAGAACTGGATTGCTGCTGCCGCATCCCCTCCCCTCGGACTAGCTGTCTCTCTTATTGCCTGGCTGGTGACTACCAAGAAGCAATATGGCGAACTGAACGTGACGACTACCGGCGAGAACTACCCCATGCTCGCAGGTAACGTTGCAGCATTGCTAAGCCCTATGGTTTTCGTCCCAATCTTGACATACGCCTTCGGACCTCAAAACTACGACTACGAGTCCATGCGTCAGATTCGAAAGGTTGATGACACCGATGTTGCTGCCGCTGCACACATTGACATCGAACTTGTACCTGGCGAAGCCGGTCCCTCCGACGAACAAAGCGATGAGGAAACGAAAAAGCTGAACAAGGCAGCCCTGTACTCGCGCACATTGACTGTGTTCATGGCATTTGCGCTACTAATTCTTTGGCCTATTCCAATGTACGGCTCGTCGTATGTGTTCAGCAAGAAGTTCTTTACTGGCTGGGTCGTTGTCGGTATCCTGTGGCTCTTCTGCACACTCTTTGGTGTTGTTGTATTCCCATTATACGAAGGACGTGAAAGCATCATTCGTGTAGCGCGTATGATGGCCTATGATATGGTTGGTGTCAGGCCTGCGGTATATCGGGGTCGCAAGGCTGAGGCTAGTGCTTCTGCTTCTGGCGTTGCTACGCCAACAGAGCAAGTCGGCGAGAAGGCAAAGGAGGCCGATGCGACAGATTAGACTCTAAGTTTGAATCTTGTCTTGAGCGTTTGAGGATTGAGGCGTGGCTTTGTATGATTAATGTCTTCTATACCCCTGTTATCTATATATTCGAACTGCAATTTAATACTGTGAATGTGATCAAATGTCTTTCAATTAAGGTATGAATAAATTGACCATGACAATGTCTTGCCATAGTGCAGGATCAGAAGTCAAACCTAACGCCAAAGTCTTTCCCCAAAGCATGCATCCCCTAATCCATCACTCTTTGAGAAAGGCGAGTCCCCAACAGTCGAGCCTGGTTCATATCTCACTTTGAGGCATCTCACTTATAGTCAGGTGGTTGCTGTCCTTGATTAGGCGGAGGTTTCTGGGCCCCATGGGCTTCTGGGGGCGGCGGTGGTCCTCCCTGGGGCCCATACTGGGGTCCCCATTGGGGATAACCATACGGTTGCGCCGGGGGCCTCGTGTCAGGAGTAACATCAGGCCGGATGCTAGAGCTAGTGAGTTTTGGGTCATGGGATTTGTCCTGCATTAGGAGCTCACCTTAGGTCTTGCGCGAAGCGACAGGTGTAGCACTTGACTTCCTGGAGAGGGCATTAGCTATTTCGTTCCAAGGGAGTCGGAAGTAAGTTCCGTTTGCGCAAGCATGAATGACATTTTGATTAACACTTCAGTCAGTACTTACCTTGATCTTATGTGTTGAAAGAGGAATTATAGGCTGGATTTGTGGTTGGTCAGTGCTTGACTTGGGGGGAACCTTTCAGACTTTGGAACTAACCACAAAGCAGATAGTAAAGAATGGCCTTTCGATAAGTTAGCTAAAAGGTCATTTTGAAGATATAACAGTGTACATACCAGCGAGTGATACAGTGGCCATTCCAGTTGTGGCCTGGATTCAAGGGGAGACTTGTTAATTTTGTCCCGATGAGGTCATCTCATACAGATAGCCTCGAGACACTTACAGTTCTGACAGTATGCGCGGACATTCTCGTAGCCCTCGAGCATAGAAGTGAACTCTATGATCCCTGTTAGTGCCCATCTCACACGCTGTGGACCACGCGATCGGGGGTAAACATCCGAAGCCACACGAACGACGGCCCCCACACCGCGAGGCTGAGGACCCCGGGGCAGCCCAATCAGCACCGGGACTTACCATGAGTTCCGAAAGTAATACAAATCGCCATGATGTGCCGACGTTGAAGATGGGAGAAGATGGAAGCTCCGAGTGCTTCTCAAAGGCAGCGGCATTTAGAGGTGGCTTGGTTCCTTGGCAGCACGTGAGGCCATGTGATTGGCTCCGGGGATATAGAGGTGTTAAGTTACAAGGACTTGAAGGACTACAGGTTATCCACGTCCCAGAAAGCGAGACTCGGTTGAACTTGATTACGGTGATAAATTCGTAGTGGGAATCATAATTATTTCGAGAAGGTCTTCACAAACTAAAGCCTCGTTCTCATGATAGACATTGAAATGCTCAGAAAGTCACACAGAAAAATATATCGCTCGATAGCATTTTGCAGACTCCCACCCTAATGTCCCGTCTATTGACTGATTGAGTGTCTGCTTTTACTGAGTCTTGAAAAGAAGGATTGCGCAGTGGCCGAGGTAGAAGTAGATGAAGTGCTTGGTCTCTGTGAGAAGAGTTAGTTGAGCTCTTGTAAATTGGGGTTCACATTGCTGACCGTGGGTGACGAAGCTGCCAAAGTTTCGGCCAACGACACAGTGCCAAGTTGCGCCCTTGCGAGAATCGAACTGAAGAAATGTTATGAGCCGGTCTAGAGAGGGAGAAGGTAAGGAAGGTTGGGGCGGACCTCTTTCTTAATGTATTGCGCGATATCCTAATACAGTTATTAGCATTGTTGTGGAGATCAAAAAGTTCTTTGGAAATTTTACCTTTTCGATGTGGTACTTCTCCATGGCCTCAATAGCTATCGCAAGAAATCAGTAGTGACTCAACACGCAGATTCGAGTGACTCACCAAGGTTAATAGCTTCCTGCTGCATATCCTCAGTCTGTTCACTTGTGTTAGGGCATTGCAAATGGTTTCGATATCTGGACAGCCTACCATATCCACAGACTTGATCTGCGCTGTATGGTATGTTAGTGGGCGAAGCATTGGCTCGTGAGGGGTTACACCTTACCCTCCAGCTTCTCCTTCTTTTCGGTAGTCATTGTGGTTGATTGTCAAGCCGTAAATATTTGGGAGGTTTCAAAAATCGCGATGGAAATACCCTGAGGTCAGTTGGTCGAGACAGCAACGATGGAGAGTTCTAATAGCCAAGCGTCGCAGGTAGAGCGCGTGTCAGGGAGCAACATTGACCGCCTTTCCCCCCAATTATTTCTGCCTGGAAAACAAATGCTCACCGCCACTATTACCGCCCGTGCGCTTACAAGACAGAAAAAAAAATTTACTACCAACGATTCAGTCTCTACACTCACTTTGAGGATTGCCAGCCACAAATAAGGATGGAGAGTACTCGAGTGTTTGTCAGTGGCTTGCCACCAACATGCCACAATGATCAGTTGCGCAATCATTTTGCAGCTCGTTTCCAAGTCACAGATGCTCATGTCTTGAATAAACGCCGCATGGGCTTCGTCGGCTTCAAAGACCATGAAACGGCCCAGCAGGCTGTCCGCCATTTCAATAAGACATTTATGAAGATGTCTAAGATCTCAGTAGATATCGCTCGTCCGGTAAGTCAGCTGTTGTCAATTCTGCATGCGATTATCCTGCTCTTCATTCCTGCCTTTCTCGCGCGTTCACGCTGACCTGTTTCAACGGTCCCAAGACTGACCAGTATTATTGTAGATTGATTCTCAGCCAATTGAAAGGGCTCACCCAACACGGAGACATGATGCGGTCCCTGACTCGTCAGATAATGCTCTGAAACGGAAGAGGGATGCAGCAAAGGAACAAGATCCCAAGCTCAAAGAGTATTTATCTCTGATGGGTACTTCTGGTAAAAACCGCCTGTGGGCCAATGATGATGGCATGGTGAATCCAACGGAGCAGCAGCCCCCCGCGGAGGAAACTGTCCAACAATCAAATGTGCCAGAGGAGCTACCTTCCCAGACCAAGAAGCCTCGCACTCAAGAGCCTGTCTCTAAGCCTCAAACTGACTCCCAGCCTATCGTCGTGGACCACAGTGGTGATGGAGAAACCAATGACACTGCCATGCCAGATGGCGAGCCTGAGGCCGAGGCTGGTCCCGTCTCAGACATGGATTGGCTACGATCCAAGACGAGTCGTCTTCTGGGTCTCCTTGACGAGGAAGAACAAGCAGACTTTGAACAGCGAAAGGTGGATGAGCCAGTTGAAGCTGAAAGTCCAGTCGAGGAATCCCGTAGCGCAGCCATTGAGCAAATCAACTCACCGGAGCCACAAGAGGCCACTAATACTGACCATGTAGCTGAAACGCCGGTGACAACGCCTGAGCAAGACACCAACATTGATAACATAAAGCTCTCCGCGCGTCTGTTTGTCAGGAATCTCGCTTATGATTTGAGAGAGAATGACCTTCAGCCTTTGTTCTCGCCGTACGGCAAAACGGAAGAGGTTAGTACTCAATTTTTTTTTTTTCAGTCTCCAACCCACCCTCCCCACCGGCAGAGGTATATTATACCCCTGCTGGACTGCTCGCATGATGACTATCCTGATAGGGACAGCTTATGCCAAAGGCAAATGATGTCACCAGGCAAGAGATTTTAGTAGATGCTTCTTGGTTTTCTGAAGAGCAGCAATTTTCCCTCACAGACTTCGCTTGGCAAATTTGATGATCCGTGACTAATGGAGAATATAGATTCATGTGGCCTTCGATACGCGTACTGAGACAAGCAAAGGGTTTGCTTATGTCCAATTCTATGACGCTGATGCTGCGGTTGATGCCTACCGAGCTCTGGATGGAATGCAATTTCAAGGTCGTATTTTGCACGTTCTGCCAGCAGCAGCAAAGAAAACATACAAGATCGATGAGCATGAGCTTTCAAAATTGCCTCTCAAAAAACAAAACCAAATTAAGAAAAAGATGGGTGCTTCGTCGTCATCATTTAGCTGGAATTCTCTCTACATGAACGTAAGTCTACACCAGCTTTAGCCTTTAAGTAAAGCCCGCTAATTTGTTTAGACTGATGCCGTGATGTCTTCGGTAGCCGAAAGACTTGGTGTCTCAAAAGCCGAACTCTTGGACCCAACTTCTTCCGATGCTGCTGTCAAGCAAGCGCATGCTGAAACGCATGTCATTCAAGAGACCAAGGCGTACTTTGCCGCAAATGGCGTCAACATCGATGCTTTCAAACATCGTGAACGTGGAAACACAGCCATTCTTGTGAAAAATTTCTCGTACGGAGTAAAGTCTGCGGAGATGAGATCGTTATTTGAGCCGTATGGTCAAATTATTCGTCTGCTGATGCCGCCCAGCGGCACCATTGCGATCGTTGAGTTCTCACGTCCGGACGAGGCGCAGAAGGCATTCAAGAGTCTCGCGTACCGCAAAATGGGCGACTCGATCCTCTTCTTGGAGAAAGCACCGCGGGATCTTTTCGATCCTTCAGTAACGCCCAACATGCACACTCCCGAGTTACGCGGCAAGTCGCAAGGTTTCTCAACTTCGGATACTTTTGCAGCAGACGAACCGGAGGGTGGTATGACAACAACCTTGTTCGTCAAGAACTTGGACTTTGCAACCACCAACGAGAAGTTCCTGGAAGTCTTCAAGCCACTGGATGGATTTGTTACTGGACGTGTCAAGACCAAGCCCGACCCGAAGCGGCCTGGACAGACTCTCAGCATGGGTTTCGGTTTTGCCGAGTTCAGGACCAAGGCCCAGGCCCAGGCTGCTCAGGCGGCCATGAATGGCTACAAACTTGATCAGCATGAGCTTGTCATCCGTGCTTCTCACAAGGGTATGGATGCCGCTGAGGAGCGACGACGTGAAGATACTGCCAAGAAAATTGCAGCAAGAAGAACCAAGATCATCATCAAGAACTTGCCATTCCAGGTCACCAAGAAGGACATTCGATCACTATTCGGGGCCTATGGTCAGCTGCGGTCGGTGCGGGTACCTCAAAAGTTCGACCGTTCTGCGCGTGGTTTTGGTTTTGCCGATTTTATCAGTGCTCGCGAGGCCGAAAATGCCATGGACGCGTTGAAAAACACGCATCTCCTAGGTCGGCGATTAGTGTTGGAATTCGCGAACGAGGAGGCTGTCGATCCCGAGGAGGAGATCGCAAAGATCGAGAAGAAGGTAGGGGAACAGGTGGACAGGGTCAGGGCCCAAGAGCTTATGGGCTCGGGGCGAAGAAAATTTACTGTAGGGGCCCAGGAGGACGAGGAAGCATGAAGGTGCTTGTCCCTTCTCCCTGCGACAAGGGCGTGAAGTGGATTGGTCGACGCTCATCCCTTGCTTTTGATGTACGATTACTTGCATACGACCTTTTTTTGTTAGCTTTACCTGCACTCAATAGAGATACCCCGACACGTTCCTGCGGCTGACAGATGGCTTTTAGTCGTGCAGACACGACCCGTATGTGCATGTAGAACCCGTGCGCTACTGTAGCTTTACCCCCGTTGGAAGGTTCCGCGTACCCTCCTTAACCCTAACTACCACCACTTGGCATCTGATGGATTCCTTCCCCACCAAGTTGCCCCAAGCTCCTCCAACCCTGGATCTTGCCAACCAGGTTCATGAGCTGGTTCTCCATAATGCCCGCTTGTGATTTTCATGAGAAGCGGGTCTGGCGTCAAGATCATTCGTCCCAAAGCACATTCCAAAGCTGTTGACACCGGGGCGGGCTGGACATTCCTGGGCCCTGATAATAGAGCACGATCGTTGGACAGTCGACATTCTTGCCAATTTGTGATTGCCACTGATCACGGTCCATCGGTGTCAACAAAAGCCGGAGTGACGATGCTCTACTGTCGATGGATGGTGCACAAAATCTCCGAGACGCTCACACTGGACCGTGCTGTGGTAGTATCCCTTGCATCCATCAACACTTCCTTCATATCGTGCCCTGTCTTGACTCCTGATTTGTCGCGGCAAGGACAGATAGCTGCCGTCTTCGACCCTCTCCACAGTGCCTGGACGCGTGAAGACCAGGGCTGGGGCACCGTAGGAGTATGGAGCTGGCGTTCGAGGGTCGTGGTCCTAGGCAAACCAAACCTGGCGGAACAATGCTGCTACTGGGACTACACTATCCCTCTCCCAAGGGAGTTATGATTCCCTATAAACACCTTCCTGCTCGCTCTCACATTCTCTTCTTCAGGTCCTGACATTCTCTTCAGACCATCTGCGTTCTTGGGTCGCTTGGTTTGTGACTGAGCTGCGTTCTTTGCCAGGCAGTAAGCATTTGACGGTGGCTCTCAACTTCCCCTCCTCTTTGGAATCTGTCATTCTTTTCGAGAAGCCCGTCCTTGGTCCCCTCCATGGCTGCTGACTGGCAACCGGAGTGCCTCGTGCCTCAGAACCAGCCGTCCCTTGATGTAGTAGGTGCCCATACAGACCGGGCTTTGCAGAACACATCGGGGAACGTTCAGTCGTACTCTGATACTCTGTCCCACAACGATGCTGCCATTGCCAGAGAAGAGCAGCTCCAACAGCTGGCGTACAAGTATCCTCACCCCCAGGCCCCTATCGCCGCCGTCCCGTCTTCCAACCTCCAGCATCATCATCAAGCTATAGCAGCTAAGCTTCATGCGAGAAAGCTTCGTCGACTTCATTCCGTGGGACCTAATTCTGCACCACGACAAAGAAGAAGCTACCTGAAATCTCAAAAGTACCTTGAGTATCGGGCACGCCCTCGGAGAGATACTGGCAAGGATGGTGAGCCCGTCTGGTCTGATGAGCTTGAGGATGCTTTCCAGCAGGGTAAGGGATCTTCTTTCAGAATGCGTCGATTGCATCTTTACTAATTTTTATCGAAAGCCCTCGAGGCCAATCCTCCAATGGGTCGAAGAAAGTGGTCTGAACGTGGCAAGTCCTATGGTCGGAATGAGTTGATTGCAGAGTACATCTTCAAGCTTACCGGAAAGCGAAGAACCCGCAAGCAAGTCTCAAGCCACTTGCAAGTACTCGACTCGTTTCTCAAGGGTGATCCTGATTGTGAGTACCTTGATCAGGGGTGTCATCCAATATCTATACTGACTTTCTCTATTCAATAGGGGAGCGATTAGTACGGGAAGCATCAACAGAACGCGCCAGCAGTCACTCTCAAGCATCAACTCCGAAATGGCGATCCTCCATGGAACATCCTTCAGCCTCAAGTCACTATGGAGGCTCGGGTCACTCATACCATGATCCAATGAGATCAATGCAGTCCTACGGAGACCTTCCCCCGCCCCACTACACCTTGGGATCCAGCATGCAAGATCCCAGAGGCAAAAATATCCATGGCTTCAGCTTTGACATGTGGGTTAGCACCCCCCAGCAAGGAAGCCGCAACGACGAGCCGCTCCACACCTATACTCGTCTTCAAGGGGATATGCAGTCACCAATACCTCTAGAGAACGTCAATGGCTGGCGATCATCGTTCCCACAAATGTCTTCTATGATCGATGACATGAGCAGCCCTCTAGATTGCGATATTATCCTGCTTGAGGTCAGCCTCGATTTGATGACAGATTTCCCTCCTTCTGGATCTCGCCTTGGAATTCAGCTCGATCTCGACTTTGCTCATCCTACAGCTGGAGATGTGCTCATGGTTAACCAAATGGACAACTGGACCTGCAGCACGCATCTATACGAGGATGGCCGAGATCTTCGAGAGACATACCATGATCTGAACAAGCCGCAATCGACCAAGGTCAAGCCTTTGTTTGAATCGTCTTGGTGGGCAAAGCTATTCACAGAGCTGACCCAGAACAAGCGCATGGCAGAGGATTCTGCCCAGCCCGAGAGGATTCAGGCCACAGAAGAGAGCACTCGTCGCTACTTCCGCTCCTTGTCTGCAGTACAGGAGCTTCGAGCTGTTCCCCCAAGTTTAAGGCGCCTTTCTAACCAATTCCAGCCTCATCAAGGGGATGATAGTGAGAGAATGGCTATCCTCCTTTGGAAGTTCCGTCAGACGCGCCCTGGTCAAATTGGAACCACATCTTGGCGTCGCTTGATCCCTCCTCCGGATCGCACCCAGACCAATAGCCCGAGAGCTGCTGCCGGCGTCGATCTTCCGCCTCTTTCTCTGGACTCCATTCTGCTCAACAAGCCTTCTCACAATGTATACCAGCATCCTCAGTCCCAGGACTTGATGCATCACCAGACTGGCCAGTCTCACAACCAATGGCCTCTTTACTCGTCCTCCCATGATAATGTGGCTAATATCTTTAATACCTCTGGTCATCTCGACTTCATGACTCCAATCTCGAAACCAGAAGATGGTCTGGACAAGACAGCTGTCACTTCTGTTCTGGATTCATTCTCATCCAGCTTACCAAATGAGACATCCCAGCCGACCAGCCTTAACGTTCCCAGCAGCAGCGGCATGATGCTCAACGTTCATGACCTTCCTCTCTCCCACCCGAACATGGGCTACTCACTGGGCCACGAGACCAATCATTACATGCCTCAACAGCACGGTGTCAATCTCCACGACAGCCACAGTGTGCTCAATGGCTTCTTCCCCGGATCTCAATCACTCGATGACCTCAGCCATGCCCAAGGCTCATGGGGTGCTCATTCCAACTCTCTTCCTGGCGATGTGGGCGGCTACCACGGAATGCCATTCCAAGACCACCAGGTCTCCTCTTCCCGAGAGTCGCAGCAGCCACACCATTTCGATGGTCTTCTCCCACCGGATGACCTGATGGACAAGCTTGTTGGACGGATGTCCAATGGTTCCAATATGCATGGGGCGGGCCCCGAGCATGCGAACTCTGCGTACGCGGACAACGCGGCGGTGGACGCAGTTTAATGATTCTCAAAGTGACAAGACCAACAAAACCCCAAAAACTGGTGGTAATGATAATTATATCTATTTATCTATGTGTTTCCTATACCAGCGACCGGTGTTCTGTTCTTTCAATTTTCTCGGCGATTTTCAATACCTGTGGGAGGGCATAAAACAGGATAGGTGTTTGGTGTTTCACGACTTTGGATTGAAACCAAGTCGTCTGATTTTCTCTTAAAATATCTAGTGAATCTACTATTCTGTATACATTACTCCCTTCGATGAATTGTAAAATGGACATTTATCCGCCTTTAGCCGGAATGTGTTAGACCCTAGTAAGCTAGAAATTCCCAGAGGTACCTCTTGGGTGTTTAGTCATTATCTCAAGTGATGGGCTTTCTCCCTGAAGTCGGTAGTCGCGGCTCGCCTTTCTACCTACTACTACAGTTGTTGTTCTCGTAGTCGATCAGCACGCTCAATTAGCTCAAGTAAGCGGGTTTCAGATCCTTCGCTATTGCCTTTTGGGTTGTTTCTCCAGAGAGACACTGTTTTATCCACAGCCTGCCAAGCACGATCCGTTTCAGGAAACATCACTTGGGAGCTCAGCTCGTCCAAGATGTACGAAACGGTCTCTTTTTGCTTATATGATCTACAGAGCCAGCTCCATTGTGCAGTGAATTCATTGGTTTGCAGGAAACTGGTGAACTCGAGAAGCTCAACGGCAGTGTGGAGGACCGAATTCTTGTGTAGGAATGACGAGTCATCTGAGTTCAACGAAGGCCGCAAATGCGTCAAGACCCATGACTTGGATAGCTGAAGGCGAGTTATGGTGGCCGTTGTCCAATGGATTGGAATTCCAAGGTTGAAATGATTGAGGTACTTTTCGTGCAAGGAATCCCCTATGGACTTGATCCGATCTTCATCCAACGAAAAATGCATTTCCTCTATCATGACACACGTGACGATACACAAGGTAATATCGGTGTAGCCCTTTCTCTCTGGCGGAAGCTCGAGCATGAAAGGTTCAAGCTCGTCTCCGTTAACACTGATTGGTAACTGGGTATCGAATGTCCCTGGCCTGATCTGCATATCGACACTCTGATCCTCTGAGCATAGCATATCTAGTATACAGATATGCCACCATAGACGTCGACAAATTTCCGTATCGAATGGTGATTTTCCTGTCCTGCTTCCATCGCGGTGAATGCCCTGTCCTTGTGCAAGGCGTATGATGACGGCAGACTCAGCCCAGGCAAGTTTTGTGTTTCCATCAACGCGTGCGCAAAGAAGATATAGTACTGCAGCTTGGAGCGTCAAGATGCCAGGGCGATTGAAGAATTCAGCTCCGTTCAGTGCTTGAGTCAGTGCGAGCTCATAGGCTGATTTCGCCTTGTGATATTCTAAGCCCAATTCCGACTCAAGTTGATCTGCCGTCAGGCTAACCACGGCAGCAAAGCAAACGGAGAGCAGAAGCGCCTCTCTAGCTGGTTCAAGAGAAATCCCATGTGTTACAGCCCGCACAACTTCGGAAACAGTGGGCAAATGAAGAACTGCAATCAGCGGCGCAACGTTTTTGTGGTAAATACGCCAAAGACTCTCGATCTGAGAAGGCTGAAAATAGTTTCGTAGAAATACATCATGAGGCCATGGCGAGTTACTCTGCCCAAATATCCCTCGAAACAAAACAAAGGGCCCTGGATCACTCCGTGATAGATTAAGACTTTGATCGTCGCTTGTATTGGGTGATTGACCGGACAGATTGTTTTTCTGCGGCTCGTCATCCTTTGATTGAAGTCGTTGAACCTCTGCTTCTAGCTCCGTCAGACGCGCGAGTATTTGCCGCACTGGAGGTCGATTAAGGGTCCGTGGCGCGCGCTTTGGGTCTGGAAAGGCGCATACATGTCCTGCCTGGGCGCATGCACCACAGGGGCTTTTTCGATCACATCGTACCTTTCTCTCATTGCATCGGCTGCAACTTCGTTTGTGGGTCGCGAAATCTGCCTGCTTATCTTTGTCTGACATAAGAAGCGCGCAACTCAACCCCGAAAGCAAGCAGGTCGAGTTGTCGGAAAGCCGAAGACGCGAAATGGTTAAGTCAACGTTCAGCGGGAGGCAACGCGATCGGCCAACCAGAGAGCGGGATGTGGGGCTCGGGGTTGAGATGAAGGCCGAGGATCTACTAAATGCCTCCACCGATTATCAATCTAGGGCGAGGAATTTTCTTGTCATATCTCACTTTGATTGGACTTAAATGATCAATACACGCCAGGATTTGGTCAAATATTTCAATCAATTACCAGCCAGACATGTCGAAAACTGTTCTGATTACCGGAGCTACCGGCAAGCAAGGAGGAGGCGTCATCGCCGCTCTTCTCAAAGCAAAGGCGGATTTTGAGATTCTTGCCGTTACTCGCGATGCATCTTCTGGCGGAGCGCAGAATCTCCTAGCGAAATCTTCGAAGATTAAACTAGTTGAAGGCAATCTCGATCATGTCGAGACGATCTTTGACAGCGCTCGAAAGGCGACATCTCAGCCTATCTGGGGTGTTTTCAGTGTTCAGGTGGGTTTTACTTGACGAAGTTTGTGCGCCACAGATCAGTCTAACTCTTTAATAGATTCCGAGCGCAGGTGAATCAAATAAAGTATCCGAAGAGGGGCAGGGCCGAGCTCTTGTTGACGCGGCCCTAAAGAACGACGTCAAGCACTTCGTCTACACGTCCGTTGACCGTGGTGGCGAGGCTTCTTTTGACAGTCCTACTCCTATCCCTCATTTCATTCAGAAGCACAACATTGAACATCATCTGGTTAAAGCCTCACAGGGCACAGAAATGACCTGGTCCATTTTACGCCCCGTCGCATTCCTCGAGAACATGAGCCCTGATTTCTTCGGCAAAGTTTTCGCCACCTGCTGGAAAAACGCGGTCAAAGAAAAGCCACTCCAAGTCATCTCTGTCGGTGACATTGGCTTTTTTGGCGCACAGGCTTTTATGCACCCTGAAAAGTATCAAAACAGGGGTATCTCTTTAGCTGGCGATGAGCTCACGTACGAGGAGATGACCAATATCTTCAAAGAAAGGACTGGCAAGACCGTGCCGACCACGTTTGGATTTGTTGGCAAGGCCATAATGGCAATGATGAAAGACTTGGGCTATATGTTCCAGTGGTTCTATGATGTAGGATATGGAGCGGATATTGCGGAGCTGCGAAAGGTGCATCCCGAGCTGAAAGATTTCCGCACATGGCTTGAGAAAGACAGCGGATTTGATACCAAGTAATTTGTGGCTACCATTTGTTATCATCTCCCGTTAATTTATGTCTATTTTTTGTCACCTTCAAGTCCTGTCGTCATTTCATGCCGTATGTAAAAAATCCAATGGGTGCGATTTCACAAGCTACACATAGTCGGGCATTCTGGCTGGTGCAGGAACAATCAGAGGTTGATGAGAAAAAGTTCAGACTTAGAATTTCCAACGATTTACATTAGGATCCTTTGACTGTGAGTTACAGAATGCAGAAAAACGTCGCCAAGAGCTGGCTAGATTTACCCGGCCATTTTATCCGGCGTGTATGCCCTCATGCGGCCTAGCTTCAGTATTTAGCCTGTCCGGTTCTAGTTTCCGATGCTCTTCATGGTTCCACGAACGTCTTGAATTAATTTAAAAGACAGGTTGCCCCGCTTTGGAAGGCCGCTGTTTTTTGAATCACTTTCAAATTGTTGAGTTTTGTTGCGAAAGTCGCATTTTAGAGAAGCACAGTCCAAAGAGGTTCATTTCTCAACAATAGCGATGGCTGCTCCTACAACCAAACTCAGCAGTGGATATGACATGCCCCTTGTGGGATTCGGTCTGTGGAAAGTGAATAACGACACTTGTGCAGATCAAATCTACAATGCTATTAAGACTGGCTACCGCTGCTTCGACGGTGCATGTGGTATGTTGACCAGTTAGAAATACAGTCTTCACGTCCATCTAATTCTTTTCTGTATTAGACTACGGGAATGAAGTCGAAGCCGGCCAAGGCGTGGCTCGCGCCATAAAAGACGGTCTCGTGAAGCGTGAAGAGCTTTTCATCGTCTCTAAGCTCTGGAACAGCTTTCACGACGGTGACAAAGTCGAGCCGATCTGCCGCAAGCAACTTGCTGATTGGGGTGTGGACTACTTTGACTTGTTCATCGTCCATTTCCCCGTCGCTCTGAAATACGTTGACCCAAGTGTTCGCTACCCTCCCGGATGGACCTCTATCAACGACAAGATCGAGTTCAGCAATGCTCCGATACATGAGACTTGGGCTGCCATGGAGACCCTCGTCGACAAAAAACTCGCACGTAGCATCGGTGTCAGCAACTTCAGCACGCAGTTACTTATGGATTTGCTGCGCTATGCCCGTGTGCGTCCTGCAACATTACAAATTGAACATCACCCATATCTTACACAGACACGGCTGGTGGAATATGCACAGAAACATGGCATTTCAATTACTGCATACTCATCTTTCGGTCCTCTGAGCTTCCTCGAACTCGATCTCAAACATGCTCAGGACACACCTCCATTGTTTGAGCACAAGGTTATCACAGGGCTTGCCGAAAAGTACGGCCGAACTCCGGCTCAGGTGCTACTTCGCTGGGCTACTCAGCGCCAGATTGCTGTCATCCCCAAGAGCAATGATCCAACTCGCTTGGCACAGAACTTGCAAGTCACTGACTTTGATTTGGAGAAGGGGGAAATTCAGGCCATTAGCGCGTTGGACAAGGGTCTGCGGTTCAATGACCCCGTTGCCGTGAGTTACTTACCCCATCATAGCCTAATTCAAACCATAGGACTCCTCAAGCTAACATTCCAGATAGTATGGCATGGATATTCCCATATTTTAAAGCCCTTGACAACAATGCTCTAGATGAAAAGGGCCTTTTTCAAATCTATCTATTTAACTTGCATCTTGACTTAGCTTGCTGTTTGGTCATCATTGTAGGATTCGGCGTATGCTATTGAAAACATAGACATCTTTTCGGTACTTTATTGACTACTAAATAAACAATAGGCTTTAAACTGTTTACACGAGCATAAACGAAACAACGAAACGAAAGATAGCCAGGAGAGAGTTATCAAGAACAGGATACGAAAAAGAACGTCATCGATTATAAAAGCAGTAGCTCGACAAAAAGAGGAGCTAATCCCGCTTCTTTCCCCATCTTTTTTTGGTCAGGTTTAGCATAGCCTTCTCAACACTCAATTTACCCTTGGTCAACCCCTTCACAACAGCACCGATGCGTCGTTTCTCCTTTTGCCTGCGACTACGCCCAAAAACCTTACTGAGGCGTTTCCGTATTCGCTCTCTGCGCCCAAGCTTCACAGAGCTAACTGATGACTCGCCTGATGATCTCCTAGATATCCTAGATCTTCCGGATCTTCTAGATGAACTTACTGATATTTCACCCGATGATCTCCTGGAGGTAGTAGAAGGAGGTGATGGCGGCGGTGGTGGAGGAGGAGGAGGAGGAGGAGAAGGAGGACGAGCACGACGTGAACTCGCTGATGATCTACCCGATGATCGACCAGAGCGACCAGAGGAAGGTGAAGAAGAAGCTGATTCTTTTGATCTTT
This sequence comes from Tympanopsis confertula, assembly GCA_026745395.1. Lineage (NCBI taxonomy): Eukaryota > Fungi > Ascomycota > Sordariomycetes > Coronophorales > Scortechiniaceae > Tympanopsis > Tympanopsis confertula. Next base: position 114 of record JAOYNU010096131.1, on the reverse strand, counting down.
TCGTTTGATTGTCTTCTTCTCCCTGTTGGACCTCATAATCATCATCATCATCATCATCATCATCATCATCATCATCATCATCATCATCATCATCATCATCATCATCATCATCAT
>JAOYNU010096020.1:0-42909 GCA_026745395.1 Tympanopsis confertula | reverse complement strand
GCTGCGGCCTCGTCGCCTTGGTCGCCCCCGACCCTGCTCACGTTTCCTGAACAATGCCCCGAGATCACGCTCCAGGGTGTCTATAGCTCTCTTTAGGTGCGATTGAGGATTTCCCTCGTCGTCCGTCTCGCAGCTTGAGTTGCTGTCATTGCTGTGGTCGCTGATAAAAATGCTACCACCAGGTTCTTCTGGTGGTAGCGGAGACGAGGGCAGGTTAGCCCCTGGACCAGCTGGAAGAAGATTTATTTATTTATTTATATTTTTATTTTTTTTAAAAAAGAAAGACCGAACCGTACCTGGCGTCATCTCCTTTTCTCTCCTGCTCGCGCCGACGGAGCCGGGCCGAGTCTTGCGGACTTCCTGTGAAACAGACTGGCAGTGCGCCAGGAAAGTGTGCAGTCTGCGCATGTAATGCCAGTGGCGACAGTGGCTGGGCGGGAAGCGCATGCATAGCAGCCAAGGGCACAGCGGACACGGGAAAGGGATAAGCGGGTGCTCGGGCGACGGCGGGCGGGACCGCGGTCATTGTTGGGATAGTAGCAAAGGGCGGGAATGGCTGGTGGTAGACGAGAGGCATGCAAGGCGGAGCGGTGGCAGGCTCGGTCGGGGCGAAGGCGCTGATGAAGCGCGGGAGCTCCCAGGCCTTTGGTTTACCTTGAGCCGCCGAGGCCGCGTCCTGTCTCTGCGTCAGTACTGGCGAGGTAAGTGAACAGGGGGAGCCGCGACAACGGACCGTGAAAGGAGGCCCGATGGGCATCGACATGGGCGTGCATCCAGGGCACCTGTGAGACTGCTCGCCATATCAACACGGGTCAAATAAATGAGTGGTGGCTCAGAAGAACGTTGGTTCGTACTTTACAGACGAGGCACGGTATGCCAAACTTTTCAGTGCACCACTTTGGTCAGCAAGGCTTGCTTGGGCTCTCTCACTCATTGCTTTCTCTCGTTGTTCCCAGAACGCACCGACTCGCAATTGATTCGCAGGCAGGGAGCATTCCCATCGTGACCGATGCTGCACGTGGACGCGCAGGGGCACTTTCCCCGCTTATCTCTCTTGGACTTGTTGGGCTTCTTGGACTTTCTGGGCTTCCTCTTTCGGCACTCGACCCAGCAGTCCAATTCGTCGCAGCCGGAGCAGCTGTCACTGTCGCAGTCGCAGTCGTCCGAGTGGAACGATGGCACTCCGGGGATGGGCAGCTCGCGTGGTATGATGACGGCCATGCTGACGACAGACAGAGAGAACCTGTGGGAGAACCGCAAAAGGCCCCGAGAGAGAGGGCGGGATGGCGGATTTATAGGCTGCAGAAACCCTCGGAGCAAACGATGGACAGAGACAACTCAAGCAGGCAGGCTGTGATATAGGGCACAAGCTGCCGCCTGTTTTTCTTGCCCATTGTTTGCGTCGCACAGCACCACCAGGTGCTCCACGAGGAGGTACCTGTACGGCGTTGATTGCCAAGTTCTCATATTTGTGGAAACGTATTATCTCGACACACAACGGGCTGTCGTCGGACAGAATCATGTGAGAGAGAAGCCATCACGTGGTTTGTTTGCTAGATCGACCTAGCCACCGCCGCCACCAGCCACCAGCAACTCAATTGCTTTCCAGGCAGGAGCGGATGCAGATACAAGTTGTGATATATCGTCAACGTTCTCAACAAAGTGTTCTTATCTGGCTCATCACCCTGCTCACGCCTGGAACCACCCACCTCATTCGACCATGTCCGAGGCGACGCCCAAACCCGAGAAGGACTTCTCCAAGGAGGTCGACAAGCAGATCCCCGAGGCGGAGGCTCTTGCCAAGGTCGGATCATCCACGTCCCCGCTGCGAGAAGGCGACGTTGTGAGAGCTGGGCTGTGAAAGCTGACCAGGACGCGCAGACGAACCTCCAAGGCGCGATTGAGAAGCTCGCGATCCTCGAGAAGCAGACCCGCCAGGCCTCGGACCTCGCCTCGACGTCCCGCATCCTCACCACGCTGGTGCAGCTATGCAAGGACGCGGGAGAGTGGGCGCTCATGAACGACCAGGTCCTCTTGCTTTCCAAGAAACATGGCCAGCTCAAGCAGGCCATCACCACGATGGTGCAGGCGGTCATGGGCCTGCTTGACGCGACGCCGTCGCTCGACGTCAAGCTCACCGTCATCGACACGCTACGCACCGTCACCGAGGGCAAGATCTTTGTCGAGGTGGAGCGCGCCCGCGTCACGCGCATCCTGTCCGACATCAAGCGCGAGCAGGGCGACCTCAAGGCCGCGGCCGACACGCTCTGCGAGCTGCAAGTCGAGACGTTTGGCAGCATGGACCGGCGGGAGAAGACCGAGTTCATCCTCGCCCAGGTGGCGCTCTGCATCCAGGTCAAGGACTGGACGCAGGCGGCCATCCTGGGACGCAAGATCAGCACAAAGTACCTCGGGCGCAAGCCCAAGAAGACGGAGGAGCAGCTGGAGAAGGACCGCAAGGACCGCGAGAAGAAGGAGGCCAGGGGAGAGACGGTGCCCGAGGAGAAGGAGGACGACACGACCGACCTCAAGCTCAGGTACTACGAGCAGCAGATTGTGCTGGCAAAGCACGACGCAAAGTACCTTGACGTGTGCAAACACTACCGGCAGGTGCTGGACACGGAGGCGGTCGAGGAGGACCCGTCCAAGCTGCATGCCGTGAGTTTGCTGCCAAACAAGAGAGAGTAGTATCCTGACCTGACAACTTGTTGCTCAGGTCCTCCAACGCATCATCTGCTTTGTGATCCTCGCCCCCCACGACAACGAACAGCACGACCTCCTCCACCGCATCCACCGCGACACGCGCAACTCGCAGGTCCCCCTCGACGCCGAGCTCCTCCGCCTCTTCACCGTGCACGAGCTCATGCGCTGGCCCGAGGTCAACCAGAAGTTCGGCCCGCACCTCTGCGAATCCGACATATTCTCGGCCGCGGGCTCCGGCTCGGACGACGACGAGGCGTACCAGCGCTGGCAGGACCTGCGCAAGCGCGTCATTGAGCACAACGTCGGTGTTGTTGCCCGCTACTACACGCGCATCCAGATGGGCCGCCTCACGGAGCTGCTGGACCTGACCGAGGACGAGACGGAAAAGTACATTTCGGAGCTCGTGACGTCCAAGACCGTCTACGCCAAAATCGACCGTCCCGCGCGCATCGTCAGCTTTGCAAAGACGCGCGACGCCGATGACGTGCTCAACGAGTGGAGCTCCAACATGAAGAGCCTGCTGGGGCTGCTGGAGAGGATCGATCATCTGATTACCAAGGAGGAGATGATGGCGCGGATCCAGCCCAAGGCCAGTGCGAGATAGAATAGGATAAGCAAACAGACCAGCAGCAAGAGTCAATAAATGTCCATCGTCATGTCTTTGCTGTCGTGCCACACTTTCTATCCCGACTTCTAGTGATGATATGGTGCCCCCGCGTAATAACATCCCATCTCTCCAATGTATACCCATCCTACTCGATCCCGTGGCGTCTGATAAACTCGACCAGCGGCGCGACCCACTGCCTCGCGACCGGCACATGGTGTCCGCCCGGATGCACCACCACGACGGGATCGACGCACTTGTCGACGAGACCGCGGCTCCTCGCCTCGTCGACCACGGCGTCCAGGGACCCAATAAACTGCAGCGTCGGCGTCGTGATGGGCGGCTCGTAGCACCACTCGAGATGGCGCACCCGCGCCTTGAAGCCCGAATACACGACGGCGAACTTGACGGGCCTGCCGCCGTTGGCCTCGCGCAGCTCGCGCACCCACGCGCGCTCCTCGGCCAGCTCCAAGGGCGGCACCACCGCCACCTCGCGCGCCTCCTCCAGAGCGGCCGCAACCACGCTCGCCACGCAGCCGCCCTGGCTGAAGCCGCAGACGGCATCTATGCCGCCGGCATCGCGCATCGCCCGCGCGATCGCCCGCATGCCCTCGCCAAAGGCAGGGTACGACGAATACGGCGCGTCCATGTCGCCGGCGCGCCGCTCGGTGTTGTACCACGAAAACGACTGGATGGCGGCGGCGGCGTCGTCGTCACCACTGCCGTCCCCGGGCGGCGTGTAGCCTGGTATCTCGCCGGGGCTGAGGCGGATGGGCCCCGTGGGGAACAGGAGCTGCGGCGTGATGCCGGCGGGGGCGAGGGACTTGATGAGGAGTTTCTCAATGGCCCTGGTCTTGGAGCTGAAGAGCGCCCCGGACTGCGTGTAGCCGTGCAGCATGAGGATCTTGAGCGTGGGGTTGGGGGTTGCGGCCGAGTTCATTGGAGCTGGTGTTGGGGGGGGAATCTGGCGGTGAAGGAAAATTTTTCACGGTCTCTATAGATATGTACCATGGTCTCTAGATATCTATATTTAGATAGAGCTGGGAGATACATATACACATATATACATATCTGAACAAGGCTGGAGATGATTGCTTTGGCTTCAACGGCAACCAACTTGCCCAGTCTATAGATTTGTAGCCACATCATCCATAGCCGGATGCTCCGGAATGAGCACTTGCTCAAACACAAAAGGCCGCGGACGGCACAATAGCTGTCCTATCGCCGCCCTCGATGCCATGGCGGTCATCATGTCATCATGGTCATCATCATCATCCAAGGCAAACCCGCGACGCCCGTCAATGCACATCCCCAGTGACGCCTGATAGCTTGCAAGTGCTGGCTTGCAGTGCAGTTGTTCAGTGGCACTCATGTCGTGAGCTCTACGGCGCAGTTGGGATGCAGGACGTAGACGACGCGTTGCGAAGCGGCCGAGGCGCCCTCCTCCGAGTCGTCCATGAGACCCTCGCCTCTTATGGGCATCAAGATGTTTTCCTGTACAAGCAAACAAGCATGTTAGCGCTGCGAGGAGGATAGATTGACTGGTGATTGACTGGTGATGACGATTGAGCATACCTTGACCATCTTCTTGAGCACCAGCTTTGCCAGCGCCTCCTCGCGATGCATGTCGTCTTCGCTCTCGAGGTCCTCCTCCTTTTGCTCGAGGTACCACCTGATGAGCTCGTCGCTCTCGACGCCGTCGCCGGTGCCGTCGGCGTCCTCCTCGTTGACCCGCTGCACAAACAGGCCGACCATGCTGGAGTACTTTTCGAACGTGACGTGGACCTTGCGGCGCGGCGGCGCGGGCGTGTCCCTCTGGCCGTCTGTGGGTGCGGGCGTGCCGTTGGCGTTGGCATCGTCGTGGTCGCCGCCATCCACGTCCATGGCTTCGTCGCCCCCGGCACCTCCACCACCTTGGCCGTCGTCGCCGTCGTCGTCGTCGCCACCGCCGCCGCCTCCCTCGGCCCCCCCCTCCTCCTCCTCATCGTCCATCTCGACGTCGTCGTGCTCGACAGATATGATGCTCTGGCGCAGGAGGTTGTAGGCCTCGACAACAAAGGCCGGCGTGATCTCCTCCATGCAGTTGACCTTGGCGATGGCCTCGGAAAGGCGGATCATGCTCTCGAGCTGGCGGACGGTGATGCGGTACGAGTTCTTGCCGACGCCGCCCTGGGCGTCGTCGGCCCGCAGCTGGCCGTACTTCTCGACGAGCACCTCCTTGGCCTCCGGGGTGAACTCTGGGCGGAAGGTGCGCGCAAACTCAATGTAGCGCTGGAGCTGCTCGGTGCTGAACTCGGGCTCGACGGCGTCGTCGCGGTGCTGGTGCACGCTGACAATGTGGCGGGCGAGGTGGCGGTCGACCTGCTCGGTGCACTCGTCCAGGACGACAAAGAAGAGGTCGAAGCGGGACATGATGGGGGCGCTCATGTTGATGTTGGCGCGCAGGGTGGATTTGCGGTTGTAGCGGCCGCCGACCGGGTTCGCGGCGGCCAGGATGCTGGTGCGGGCGTTGAGGGTGGCCTGGATGCCGGCCTTGGCGATGGAGATGGTCTGCTGCTCCATAGCCTCGTGGATGGCGACCTGGTCGCCGAGGTCCATCTTGTCGAACTCGTCGATGCAGCAAATGCCGTTGTCGGCCAGCATGAGGGCGCCGGCCTCGATGGTGAACTCGCCCGTCTCCTCGTCCTTGACGACGGCGGCCGTCAGCCCGGCGGCGGACGAGGCCTTGCCGCTCGTGTAGACGGCGCGGGGGGCGAAGGCGCAAATGTACTTGAGGAACTGCGACTTGGACGTGGACGGGTCGCCGACGACGCAGATGTTGATGTCGCCGCGGAGCTGCATGCCCTCGGCGGTCGTCTTGGGCACGCCCGACATGAGCTGCAGCAGCAGGCCCTTCTTGACGGTCTCGTGGCCGTACACCATTGGCGCCAGCGACTTGACGAGGCGGTCGTAGATGTGGCTGCTGTGCACCATGTCGCGCAGCAAGTCGATCTCGGCCGGGCTCATGGATCCGAGGACGGCGGCCTGGGCGTCCTCGACCGACTTTTCCGGGTCCGACGACGACGACGACGCGGCGGCGTTGTGCGTTAGGTCCTCGATGAGGTTCTGGATCTGGGCCGCGTTGCTGCGGCCGCCAGAGGCCGAGTCCGGGTTCACCATGCAGGCGAGGAAGGCCAGCCTGTAGGTGAGGTCGCGGGCGCCCAGGGCCTTGAGGCCGGTGATGCCGCTCGCGCCGGCATCGGGCCCGCGAGGGGCGTTGCGGTCGTCCCGCATGCTCTGCACGCGCTTGCCGGGCACGCCGAGCTGGCTGACGTCGGGCACGACGATGAGGGCGCCCGTGAAGACGCACTTCTCGCCGGCCTTGGCGCGGTCGACCATCTCGCCCCGGAGGATGACGTCCATGGTGCGCGGCATGCTGCCGGTGGGGATCTCGGCGCTGTTCTCCTGGATGCGCACCTTTTGCCAGTCGACAAAGGTGCTCTGGCGGATGTCGAGCTTCCAGGCGACGCGGTTCTGGCACGTGGCGTTGGGGCACTGCGTCGGCTCGGTGTAGCGGAATATCTGCTCGACGTTGGACACGACGGCGAAGCAGGCCTCGCACACAAACGTGGCGACGGCCAGCTCGGGCCTGACCTCGGACGTGCGCGTGACGGTGCCTGATATGGACAGCAGCTTGCCGACGTGGCCGGCACGCAGGCTCCGCACCCGCGACACCAGGGGGAGGTTGTAGAAGGCGATGGAGAAGAGCTTGTCGGTCTGCTGGTTCGACGTCTTGCTGTGCATGTCGTCGTCCTGGCTCGCCGAGGCCAGGTCGCTCGAGGCAGCGGCGGCGGCCGACGAGGCGATGCGGCTTGACGTGGTGGGCTGGCGGTGCTCGCGAAAGTACGCAGGCTCGTACCTGAGGATCATGTTGTGCAGGGCGGCGGTGAGGAAGGGCAGGAAGCGGTAGTACTGGCCCATGACGGCATCGGCGAGGCCGCCGTTCTGCCAGGTCATCAGGTGCCTGAAGTCGACGTAGAGGGTCGAGAGCGAGTAGCTGCGCATGCCCTTGATGAGGGCGACGTAGTGCTTGTCGGTGGTGACGGCGCTCGAGGCGGGCACGGCGGAGGCGAGGGGCTCGTCGACGAATCCCTCGATAAAGGCCTCGAACGAGTCCTGGAGCATGAGCCCGATGCGGTCCTCGACGCGGGGGACGTTCTTGGCGCCGGCGGCGCGGGAGCCTTTGGCGAGCTGGTCGTCGGCGAAGCCGTCGCCCTCGTCGTCGCTGGGGCCCATCTGGTCCGACGGCGGGGGACGCTGCTGGCGGGGGCGGAGGCCGTCGGACATGGGGAAGCCAGTCTCGCTGGTGGCCATTTTCCTCCAATTTTTCCAATTTTCCAATTTTTTCCAATTTTTTCTTCTCTTTTTTCGCCCCTTTTGTCTGCTCTTATTTGTGACACGCGGCCCTCCGAGGGCGGTTTGTGGTGGAGGAAATTGATAGCGGGGTGGGTGAGATGAGAGGTTGTGAAGAAGTTGTGAATTGAATTAATTGGCTGTGGATTGTGGACAGATTGACGAGATGGATTTGCTTTTTGATCGCCCACGCGTATGGCTAGCGCGACGCGTAAAGGGGTTTGGGGCAGGCCATCCATTGTCACATCCATCAAACTTGATCAATCTGTCCATCAATCTGTCCATGTATCCGTCAACCCACCGGCATTGATAATTCATTCGCTCGTCCAACCATGGCACAGTCACAGCCAGTACAGTCGCAGCCAGTACAGTCACAGCCAGTACTGGCCCTGGCCGACGCCAAGGTGCCCAGATCGACGACTGCAAATCTGCTCCCATGCCGCATCAACCACGACGGGCCGACCACGATCCCCAAGAACCATTGGAGCCCGTCAGCAAGTAAGTAGCAGCGGCAACGCACCCGGATCTACGTCGGACCAAAGAGCCGCTCGTCCCTGACCACCGATGCGCAGGCGACTCGACCGGCACTCGGACGGCATACTTTAGAGGGAGGAAGCTCGTCGGGACGACGGTCCAGCTCCCCAACGACTACCGTGGCGTTGTTGTGGAGCGGGAGCGGGAGCCCTCGGAGCCAGCAGCAGCAGAAACAGATACAGATACAGCAACAGAAACAGCAACGGGCCAGATGACCGTTTCTGGCGTGTTCGACAATGTGGTGATTTGGGGCCACGAGGCGGTCGTGGACGGGCAGGCCGATCCATACACGAGGAGCATCAACGAATGGGTCGAGTTGGCGAGCGAGGTATGCTGGGGTCCTGGGGATGCCTTCCAAGACGCTGACAACTAACAACAAGACAGATCCATTGCCCGACCACGGACCAATAGCTCCACCACGGCGCTAGATGGATACATCCATCCATCCATCTATGTATCCATGTATCCATCTATCTCCATCTATTGGGCTCTTGCAGAGGGATCGGCCGGCCACGATGGATGTGGTACCCGTCTTGCCGGGTTGTCCGGCTGGCTCATATCATAGCAACGCATTCCGACAATCCGTACATGTAGATTCATCACGTCAGATCAGATCAGATCGGAGAAAACTCGCAGTCGGTTGGCCTGACGTTACGTATTTGGCGGGGATCGTCTAGTGCTCTTTGTAATGGTGATTATAGCTCGTGAGCCCCGCTTCGCTGCAAATTGCCCCTCCTTTGTTAAAAGGACGAGCTCTGCCTCCAACGTCATCTATCTCATCAACCAAAACGACCTTTCTCAAACGACTTCCTCAGAACTTCCTCAAACACTTCATACTTCCAGACACTTCCCCAGCAAAGACTACTCAAAATGGTCAACTCTCTGGATCAGCTCAAGGCCTCTGGCACGGTATGTCCATCTCTTCTCCCCTCCTTCCCAGCATCATCAATACATCATTGGCCATCTGCTGATTTGACTCAACACCACAGGTCGTTGTCAGCGATTCTGGTAAATACTCCCTCCTGACGTCCTTCTCCCTTGGTTCCGAGAGCTCTCTCCGCTAACGCCCTGCAAAACAGGTGACTTTGCATGTGAGTACATCTTGAACATTTCTTGAAGAAAAGAAACAAACTGACCGCCACAGCCATCGGCAAATACAAGCCTCAGGATGCCACCACCAACCCGTCCCTCATCCTCGCGGCTTCCAAGAAACCCGAGTACGCACACCTGATGGACATTGCCCTCAAGTACGCCAAGGAGCACGGCGGCTCCACCAACGAGCAGGTCGACGCCGCCCTCGACCGCCTCCTCGTCGAGTTCGGCCGCGAGATCCTCAACATCATCCCCGGCAAGGTCTCCACCGAGGTCGACGCCCGCTTCTCCTTCGACACCAAGGCCTCGGTCGACAAGGCCCTCCACATCATCGACCTCTACTCCAAGGTCGGCGTCTCCAAGGACCGCGTCCTCATCAAGATTGCCAGCACCTGGGAGGGCATCAAGGCCGCCCAGATCCTCCAGCGCGACCACGGCATCAACACCAACCTGACGCTCATGTTCTCGCTCGTCCAGGCCATCGGCGCCGCCGAGGCCAACGCCTTCCTCATCTCCCCCTTTGTTGGCCGCATCCTCGACTGGCACAAGGCGTCGACCGGCAAGACCTACAGCCAGCAGGACGACCCCGGCGTCAAGTCGGTCCAGGCCATCTACAACTACTACAAGAAGTTTGGCTACAAAACCATTGTCATGGGCGCTTCTTTCCGCAACACGGGCGAGATTATTGAGCTCGCAGGCTGTGACTACCTGACTATCGCGGTAGGGTTTTTTTTTTTTTTCTTTTTTTCTTTTTTTTTTTCCCTCTCTCTCTCTCTCGCTGACAACTACTCCAGCCCGGCCTTCTTGAGGAGCTCATAAACTCGGAGCAGCCCGTCCCCAAGAAGCTCGATGCCTCGGGCGCCAGCTCTCTCTCCCTCGACAAGAAATCGTACATCAACGACGAGTCCCTCTTCCGGTTCGATTTCAACGAAGACCGAATGGCGGTGGAGAAGCTGCGTGAAGGCATCAGCAAATTTGCTGCCGATGCAGTCACCCTCAAGGACATCATCAAGGCCAAGCTCCAGGCGTAGATGGGCTGCGTGGCGAGGGTAAATCAAAAGACGCGTGCATGATACGTGGGTTTTTTTAATATTATTCATTATTTAAATATATTTCATTATTGGGTCATGGTGACGTGTGATGTGCCATCCAAGGGCAGATGTGTTTATTAGTGTGTGCAACTCGTAATGTTTGTCCCAAATCCCAAAATCGCCATGCAATCACGTATGAGCCATGCAATCACGTATGATGTATCCTATTCGATATCCCCACAGTCGGCGTGAACGAGCCTGTGGGTGACGCCTCCGCCCCCCCCCTCTATGACAACCGCCGTGAGCTGGCCGCCGCTCACGCAGCCGGAATCGAGGCCCATGGTGTAGCGCCGGACACGCAGGCCTCGCTTGGAGTCGTGCCCGTAGAGGACTGTTGTCCGGTGCCGGCTCGGGAGCGTGCGCTGGTACGTGTTCCAGGCGCTGCTCCAGCTCTGGCCGTCGTGGCTATCAACGGGAACGCGCCCGCCGTCCGAGTCTTGCTCGGACGAGCGGGCCTGGTGCCTGGCAAGACTGCGCATGTTGAGCACCGCCCATGGGTCCTGCTCCTCCAGCCGGACCCCAGGCACCAGCCCGGCGTGCACGACCACAACGTCTCCCATGCCTTGGACGTCGCCGACGTGGAGGATGAGAGGCAGCTCAGCCAGCCAGCGCAGGTGCCTGCGTTTGAGCCCGTCGTGCTTGTGCTTGTGCTTGTTCTTCTTTTTCGACGGCCTGAGCTCGGCCTTGGTCACGAGGATCGCGTCGTCGTCGTCGTCGTCGTCTTGGCTGTGCTTCTCGATAGCTTCGCGTCCAACCGTGCGCAGGACCTTGTCCTCGTGGTTCCCTCGCACCGCCAGCGCGCCAACGTCAATGGCGAAATCAACCACGCCCGCGCTGTCGGGCCCCTTGTTGATGAGATCGCCCGCAAAGATCACCCTGTCGTTTGCGCCGCCGTCGAAACCCACAGACTGCAGGAGTGCCTGGAGCGCCGCGCGCATGCCGTGCACGTCGCCGACTATAATCAGACGCTTCGCGTTGGTACGCGTCGGGATCGATTCGCCAGCCAGCGTGGCCAGGTGCGTGAAGGGCCGGAAGATGGGCGGCGATGTCGACGCCGCTGCCGACGACGTGGGCTCGCTGTGAAAAGTCGGCGTCTTGTCGTCGTCGCCGTCGTCGAGGAGCAAAAGGGTTTTTTGGACGTCTGTTTCCAGGCGCGCGACGCCATCATCGTCGTCGTGGTGGTGGGTGGACCCTACTGTGGACGTGGTGGACATGTTTGCGAGATTGGCGGTGCTTGCGAGAGCGGCCGCCAGGCCTGCGCCGGCCAGGAGCGGCGCGATTCGTGTCCGCATGCTGCTGATAGTATATGTAGACAAGACGCCTACATGGATCTGCATTGATTGAACGCCATCAGGTTCGTTCAATGGATCCATCGACAAGGTTTGTCACATGACTCGATCGATGGTTTGATTTCCAGGGTTTATTAAAAACTACAACTTTATACAACGCCTTCAACGCGCACGTCACTTGACCCCCAGGCACCGCGCGATCCCCCGGAAAATGAGCGTAATGCACCACAGCAGGCATTTGAGCGTCATCGTCACCGACCCGACCATGCACCTCGCCCAGATGGGCCACCCGTCGAGACTGCCGCCGCCGCTGCTCCCGCTGCGTCGTCTTCGCGACCTCTTGGCCTTGCTGAAGCTGCTGCTTTGGCTCTCAAGGTCCATCTCGAACTCGTCCATCTTGGGCCTCGCCGCCCCCGGCCTCTGCTCGTCACTGTTCCTGTCTCTGTCCCGGTCCCTGTCTCTTCCCCTCAGGCTCCATCTCCCGCTCCATCTGCGCCCGTTCTCGCCGTCGACAAACGCCGCCGGCGGGGGAAACATGACCATGGGCGGCGGCTCAAAGGCTTCGATGGCCCGGAAGCTCTCGTCGGACGCGGCCACGACGAGCAACGCGGCAACGGCCACGTCAATGGTGTAGTATGCGTCGACATGCGAGGCCAGGCGGGTGTCGATCTCGAGCCAGCCAGCGCCCGTGCCGTCGCGCGTGAGCCTCGCCAGGTGCTGCGCCGACTCGGGGTGTTCGAGCGTGTACGTGACGCGGCTCCACGTGGGCGTCCTCTCGATGCCGACGCAGAACGGCGCGGCGAGGGCCGGGTGGACGAGAAAGTGGCTGTCGCTGTCGTCGTCCCACACCAGACGCCCGCACTCGCGCTCGGCCAGGGCGACCGTGTGCGCGTCGTCGGGCCTGGCGAGAGCGGCCCGGCATGCTGCCGTCGGGTAGAGGAGCGCCACGAGGCCGTCCTCGGGCGAGTACCTCCGCGCCGGTTCCTCCAGAGCGGTAGCGAGCACCTGCTGCCAGTGCTTCTTGCCGTCGGTCGGTTTCTGGGACACGCCGCCAATGATGCTGGCCCGGGGGGTGTCGGGCGTGTTGGCGAGGGCGGGGTTTGCCAGGCTGGCCGGGTTGGCCGAGCTGGCCGAGTTGGCACGGTAGGGCTTGCTGGGATCGTATCGGCAGAGCGTGACCTTGGCAGAGACGGATGTGGGGTCCAGGCGGAGGTTGTAAAACGGCTGGCCGGCGCCACTGGAGAGCGTGTATATGGGCGCATCCTTCTCCTGTGTCAGTCTGAGGCAGTAGACCTGGCCCTCGGACGGCGGGGCTCTCCACCCGTTGGCGGCCTTCCAGAGGCCCTTGAGGAGCGCGGTGGAGCTGGCGCTCGGGGTTTCGGGCGGGCCCCTCTGGTCGCTGATGCGCCTCCTCCACCGGCTCGAGTCGTTGGGATCCTGTGCCGGTGCGTTGGCGGCGGCGGAAGTACCTGCTGCTGCTGCTGCAGTGCTTGGGCCGGCGTTGGCCTGGGCGTCGTTGCGGGCATCGATCCTCAAGGCGGGGAGGGAGGTCTTGTTTATGACGTGCCGCGGGATCAGGGGCGGGCTGGCCTCGGTGGGGAAGTAAGGTTGTTGGGAGAGCGGTATCTCGGGATTGTACCGGGGGAATATGGACCGAACGGCCTGGGGGGGGGTGGTGGATGACGAAGGCTGCGTTGATGATGATGATGCTGTTGATATTGTTGCTGCTGCTGCTGTTGTTGCTGCTGCCGCTGTTGTTATTGCTCCTGTTGTTTGGTTTGCTTGCGCTTGTGCTGGCGGTCGTGACGGCCGCGATTGCTGGGCGGCAGGATGTCGCTCAAACGAGCCTCGGGTTCGGATGCTGGAACTGTGCACCAGTGTCGGGGCTTCTGAAAAGGCCGTTCCGACCCGGAGAGGCGCCTCGGCTGCGGTCCGAGGCTGCTGAACAGCAGGATTTGCGATGGGGAGCGGCGGCGGCGCGGGAGGCGGCGGAGGCGGCGGAGGCGGCCGGTTCAGGGTGCTGGCCGACGTGTCGATGGCCAGGGCGGGCAGCCTCGACTGTGTCGTTCTCGAGGGCGGCGACCGGGGGGGAGTGGGTTGCTGGGGCGTCGGAGGCGACTGGATGCGGCCCTGTGGGGTGGCGGACCTGGAGCCATGCTGTAGGTGTTCGTGGCGGGTCCGAGACGAGCTCCGCCGCGGTGGGCCGGGGCTCGTGCTTGGGAACAGGGAAAACGCACCGCTCTGCGGCGGAGGAGGGGTCGACATTCTCGAGACGAGGAAGAGGCCCTCGGGCAGCCTTTGCTTTTGTTTTGCCTTTGCTTTTGCTTTGCTGTTGCTTTGACTTTGCTTTGACTTTGCTTTGTTTTGCTTTGCTTTGCTTTGCTTTGCTTTGCTTTGCTTTGCTTTGCTTTGCTTTTGCTTGATCTGCCGACTTGTGGCAACCCCGGCTCGCCAGGCTCAGGGCTCAAGGAACAAAAGAACGGGGGCTGTGCTGCCTCGGTAGTTTGATCCGGATGGTTTCCCTTTCTCCCTGGGTTTGAAGAAGGAAGGAGGAAACAGGCCGAGAATTATAAAAGAGAACGGTCTTGGGAGAGGAACGAAAATAAGCGCCTGACAGGTTAGAGCGTTTGACTTGGTTGTCCGTCTGTTTGTTCGTTCCCACCCCCCTTGTTCTAGGGCGTTACATGTATACATGTATATATATACATTATATAAATATATAATGTATATGAATATACATACTCCCAGTCAGCCAAGTCTCGTAGAACCCGCCGCCGTCCTGGTCTTCGTCTTGTCGTCTTCAGCCCGTCACTGGACGACCAAGTCGGGTGTCCAGCAGCAGGCGACGGCAGGGGACATTTGTGCGGGCGGGAAGAAAACAAAACAAAACAGCTCATCGAACATGGCGTGCGCGTAATAAAGGAAACGTCTGGGTATTAGACAAACGTGGGTGCATGCTGCAGCGCGCCAAAGAGACGTGGCAGGGAGCCGGAAAAGTGCGTGCAGGAAATGGCCGGCGAGTGACGAGTCGAGACGAAAATAGCAACCGACTTTTCAAGTCGTTTAGTTGGATCTCGTCTACCGGAGACGCGGGGTGCCAAGAATGCAATCCCATGCGACATGGTGTGAAGTGTGGGCAGTCCAGACCTCACACCACTCTAGTACAAGACTCTAGCACAATAGATCGTGTAGTGTAGTCTCGGTAGGTATGAGCAGACCCAATCACAGCACCCAGACGGGCGAACGCGAGCCGTAGCCGCCGTGGATGGATGCGAGTGGACGACGAGAACAGACGCGCGGGGGAAAGGAATCGGAGCAGGTGATTGGGCCGGCGAGGAGGTTGAGAATTGCGAGAACGAAATTGGGATTCAGCTGCCACGAGTATTATGGATATTGTGTGGATCACGTGACGCTGATTACCCCGCGCCAATGATAATATCAAAGGTATTTTTTGTGATTGGTTCAGAAACCCAATTTAACCATAAAATACCCTGTGGGGCCGCTACCCTTGCAAATCCCCAAATCTACCCCACACGAAATCATGACTGTCGTCGTAATCGGGTATGTGTTGCATCTCTATCCTTTCAGCGCCAGCAACGCTAAGACCAGCCCCAGTGCCGGCGTCGTCGGCCTCAGCTCCGCCCTCCGCCTTCAACGGGCCGGCCTCTCCGTCGTGGTCCTTGCCCGTGATCTCCCGCATCCCACCGAGACCGCCGACCCGACCGCCTCGGTCGATTACGCCTCACTGTGAGCAGAGCCTCCCCTCCCACCAAAAATGATAGATTAACCAACCTCTTTGTTCTTCTTCTTTTCCTATTCCTTTCTTTTCTTTCCCTTTATCCAGTTGGGGCGGTGCTCACAACCGCTTCGTTCCTCCAAACCCGCACGTCCATGACCCCGTCACGGCCCGCGACCATGCCCTGTCCGCAGCCACCTTCTCCCACATGGCTGCCACCGCGCATGCCGACCCATCTGCCGGCGTGACGCTCCTCCGTGCAGTCGAGTACCTTGAGAAGCCCGGGCCCGAGTATCTCGCCCTCGACGAGGCGCGTGCCGCCGAGCTGGCCATACCCGGATTCCGCCGCCTGGCCACGAACGAACTCCCGCAAGGCGTGGTCTGGGGGTGCGCCTACGACTCGTGGTGCGTGAACCCAATGGTATACTGCTCGTGGCTCCTGCGGCAGGTCGTCGTCCAAGGTGGCAAGGTCCAGAGGCAGGAACTGCAGAGCGTGGACGAGGTATGGAGCATGCCGGGGCTTGGAAATGCCGAGGCCGTCGTCAACTGCTCCGGGAGAGGCTTCCGGGACCCAGACGCCTACATCATCAGGGGACAGACATGCCTCGTCGCCGAGCCCTGCGCCGAGACCGTCACGCGCCAGAATGCCGACGGGTCCTGGACGTTTTGCGTCCCGCGCGCCTTCCACGGCGGGACCGTCATTGGCGGCACCAAGCAGCCTGACGACTGGACTGTCGAGCCGTCGCCAGCAGTGCGTGACGAGCTGCTGAGCAAGTTTGTGGCCACACACCCAGCCATCCTCGCCGACGGCAAGACCGGCCTGACCGTGGTGTCGGACATTGTCGGCCGCCGGCCAGCCAGGAGAGGCGGCATGAGACTGGAGCGGGAGACGGTCGACGCCGACAAGAACAGGGGGGTGGTGCATGCGTATGGTCTTGGCGGGAGGGGGTTTGAGCTGTCGTGGGGCGTAGCGGGCGAGGTGGTCAGGTTGGTTGAAGAAATCGGAAAGGCGAGGGGCGGATAGTTTTTTTTTTTCTCTCTTTTTTTTTATCCTGTCGCCTCTCTCACCAGCCTCGTCTCTCTCGTCAGATCGCCAAATAGAACCCATATACAGCCCAAATACAGCCCAAATACAACCAAATACAACCAATACAACCAGAACGCCGTCCCCATGCATCGATTTCCGTCATGTGCCCTTGGCGCCCGGCTCGTCATTGTGCTGCTTGGGCGCATACCCATGCACCCGCTCCCCCAGTCGCATCTTTTCCGCCTCCTTGACCCTCCTCTCGCGGTCAGCCTCGGGCAGCCCCCACCACTCGCGCATAAAGTCCTCCTGCTGGGCCTTTCTGCGCTCCTTGGCCTCACGCTCTCTTTGCCTGGCCTGCCTCGTTGCGAACCACTCCACCCGCGCGGCATCGTGCTCGGCCTGCGTGGCGTGCTCCTTCATGCACAGGTTCATGGCGCGCTGCTGCGGTCTGCAGGCCCAGCTCACCGAGAATGTGCGGCCAGCGGCGCATTCCGAGAAGTCTGTGCGTATACAAGCAGGTAAGCAAGTAAGCACAAATAAATAAACAAGCAGGCAGATAAGCAAGTAGGTAGGTAGGTCGGGGAAGCATGCCTCGGATCACATTGTCGCACAGCTTGCGAACGCGCGCGTGGTATATCTCGCGTATTTGCGCCTCCTGCGAGTTGGAAAGCGGAAGAGGGTTTCGTGATGGGACGCCGAGCTTAGATTGGTCCAGGGCGGGGCCGGCAGGCTCGGCGTTGCCAGCCATTACGGTCGTCTGGGCGATTTGTACGCCTGCGCTCGTTATCAGAGCAGTCAAGAGCAAGCTCGTGGTTGATGTCTCGAGCGATCTATGACACGTATGGTCTGATGCGATGGGCAAGATTGAGATTTGACTGCATGCCAGCTGAGAACATGCGGTGGCGGCTGATTGTAGATAGATTGCCCCACGTGACAAGAAGTGCACTTTGTCTTGACCGAGATCTCGTCAGATGCCAGGGAGCCTCTATACCAGGCCGCGTAGCCCGTCTTTGGAAAGCTGCCGTCTTTACAGCCTGGAAACTGCATCAGAAGCTAGGCTTGCGCCAACGCGCCAACCACGTCCTTTGTCCAGTGGCCTGTTCCGCTTCCATTCAAGGCCGAGGTCCAACTTGGCCGGCCTGCATACAGGGCTGCGAGACGACGGTGGCTGTGGCTCTCCAGACTTGGACCAACACGTCCTCAGAATAAACCGAGCCCTTGACAGGTTCTCGCACCACTATGATCACGAATTCGGCCTGCGGGATTGCTCGGATGGTTCTTGATTGTGACGGGGAAATTAATCTACCTACTCCGCTAATACTCAGAATGAATGAATCCAAAGAATGAATGACCGAAGGAATGACTGAGCTCTCACTGGACTCTGAAAAAAAGGCACTAAACCATTACATGGCCTCAAGTCTTGCCGACAAGGGACACCTGTTCCTTGAGCCAAGCCTCAATTTTGGCCAAGGAATAGTCATCATGTCTTGCCGCAGATATGCAGGGGGTTTCGTCGTTTTCGTCGCACCATCCAGGCGAGCCGGCTGTCATAAGCTCGTTGCCAAAAGGACGGCAGGATCCCAAATCGATAATGACCGGGTTTCCTGAATCGTCGAGCATGATATTCATGGGATTCAGGTCATTGTGAGCAAGGCCGAGCGAGTGGAGATGCTGGACGCCCGAGACGATTGCTTTCATGTATGAATCCGCGTCGATGTCGAGTTCCTTGGCATGCTCGGCTTGGCTGAGCTTGTTGAGCAGTGATGAAGAGTACTTATCCAGCACTATACCAATGATCCGGCCTCGCCTGATAAAGCAACCGTGATACTTGGCAATGTTTGGGTGCGGGCTCCGAGCGAGTATCTCGTAAACGAGAGCTTCGCCCAGGCACAGCTTGGCCCCGAAGGACTCGACGCCAAAGGAATCATCATCGTATTTATTGAAGGCTGGAACCTTCAGCCACTCGCCAGGACCGATGGCCGGCCTCTTAAATCTTGTCGTGATTGCCGACATCTCCGGATAAATCACATGGTCAGGTATCCTGGCCAGGTTTTTCTTGACCATTTCGAGCGTGACCTCCTCTCTGATCAACTTGGACTTGTAGTAGTATGCAGCGTAGTCGGCGTCGGTGTGGAAGAATTCGCAGTGAGAATAGACGAGGTCCCCTTTCTCGTCTTGGACAGATACCGAGCCATTATATGCGAGGTCTGCCCAGCGCGTTATGGCTGACACGCCGTCAGGCAACTTGGACGAGACTCGAGTGGCTTTCTCGGGTGTGGACGACTGCTTCGCCTGGTCATTCGTGTCTGAGGCGGCGGGCCGAGCAGGAAGGCCTCTATCGTCGATACAAGCTTCGTCGGCGTCAACAGGCTTTGGCGCCCCTGCTTGGATATCTCTGCCCATATCCGATGGCTGAATGCTGTTTCTTTCGTTTGTCGACGACATGCGTGCTTTGAGGCTTTAAAAATGGAGGAGGGCGGTCAAACAAATGCCTGCTTGTACTGGCTTGTTCAAATGGCCTGGGGCCTCTGATAAGGAGATGTTGGGTGTGGCGGGGCCTCCGTTTTCCTGCTTTATTATCTTGATGAGCACTGCCACTTTTCTTTCCATCACAAAGTTGGGCAATATCGTCAGCTGGAGGCCAAAATGTTGGCCTCCATCAAAAAAAGCCAGGCTGACCTTTGGTCTGTGAGTTCGGTAGGATAAGCCTGGCATGATTGCAAGCATGACTGCCACGATGCAGAGCATCCAGAGACCACCATGTCTGTCAATCAGCCTCGGCACTTTCAAAAATCAGGGCAGTGGTACTATTCGGCGGGTTTGGGGCCCAAATGGATGTATTCTAGGGCCAATCAATGGTGAATTCATCATTTTCACGGCAGTAAGTTTATGTTGCGGGCCTGTAACTTGTGTGGCGGCGTAGCTGCTGGGCCTTCTTGGAGAAGTGCCTCTTGGACCATTCTCCCATTGCTCATTCCTCCGTGATCGAGAGATTGGAGTCGCTTCGACGTGCTGTAATGATGATTTTGGTCCTTGGTAAATCGCGACTGTCATATACAAGAGAAGAGGCCTTGTGCTCGTCAGGAATATCAAGTTGTGGCCGGCCGTCGTCTCCCGGGTGACTGGTGATCTCGCAGGTTTTGCTGTATCGCAGATTCTGCTGTACCTATAAAAAAGCACTCGCAATCTCAATAGTGAGAAAATGGGAATCGGCAACGCTCTCCATGCGGACACGCCCGCCTACTCCCCCCCCTCGTCGTCGTCGCTCTCCTCCTCCTGCTTAAACACCACCTTTTCCGCCAAGGCAAGCGTTTTCCTCACCGGCAACCCAACCACGTTATCCACCGAGCCCTCCACACTCTCTACAAGCAGCAGGCCCCCGACGCCCTGCACCGCATACCCGCCGGCCTTGTCGGCGCCCTCCCTCGTCTTGACGTACGCCTTGATGACGTCATCGTTGAGCCCGGGGCCGCCGTCTCCGTCTTCGTCTGTCCCATCCTGCACAAACACGACTGTTGTCTGCTCGACCGCCGTGGCGAGCGCGTACCCGGGGCTCCGCAGGTCCCGCCTCGGCGCCACCACGCACACGGCCGTCACCACGCGGTGGCTGACGGTGTCGCGCAGGTGCTTGAGCATGCGCACGTGGTCGTCCTCGCTGCGCGGCTTCTCGAGGATACGGCCCGCGCGCGTGACGATGACCGTGTCCGCGGCGATGACGAGATCAGGGTCCTGCTTCTCCGCGCCCTCGGCCACCTTGAGGAGTTGTGTTTCGTAAATGTCGAGACACTTTTGCCGCGCCGTGGCGGCCACGTACTCCTCGGGCCCGTACGCGCCTTTGTCGAGGTTCTCGGGCTTCGTAGACGCTATCACCTCGAAAGAGTGCAGTCCGATCTGCGAGAGCAGGGAACGGCGCCGGGGCGACGCGGATGCCAGAATGACACGTTTGGAGTTGAGGTACCTGATGATGGGGAGGTCGATTGGTGGTGGGGCGGCGGCGGCAGCAGCACCGTGTCGGACAGGCTTGGATGAACCCGAGAGGTCTTTGGGGCTTGTTTCGGTTTCGCCGTGCTCGACGAGAGCTCCAGTGTCTGCCATTGTGATGTCTGTTTGATTATGTTTGATAGAGCCAAGTGAAGGTTGTGATAAGCTTCGATGGGCAACGGAGTTGGCAGAGCTCCCTTGCAGCCATGGCGGGGCAGGCATGTGATTCGCGCATATAGAGTACACTTATCATTCTATATAAATCGAGTACCTATCGATACTATCACTTTCAAGCCTCAATCACAACTTTATCGTAGGATTCACGTACTTTGATCGTGTAATGTGCTCCATATCGATCACCACTTCAATCGAAGCAGAATCTACCGACATGGTACGCGAATAGGCGCCTCGATACAAGGTGCGTTCGTCTATAGGAGAGATTCGTGGTTTTCACCCACGAAAAAGCCGGGGCATATCTACCAAGATTTATAGCAATCCCTTCATCTTTGATTCTCTGATCCCATCGCTCCCCGATCCCATGGAACGGAGCACTCTTCCCCCCCAGGCGCCGACCTCTAGCAAACACAACAACATCCACAGAGCTCAAAAAAGACCGTCCTGGCCACTGCCATGTGCTCGAGCAGTCCCCGAATCCCAGAATCAGAACAAGCCCCTTGCGCTCCCGGCCGCATCGTTCTGGGCCTGGATCTGCTGCTGCGACTGCTGCATGGTCTGGCCGACGAGCTTTTGGGCCTCAAAGAACTTGGCCGCACACCGATCCAGGCAAACGACCTCGCCCTTGTTCAGCTCAGCCTCGTGAAAGTTGTTGCCGACGCACTTGATTTGGCAGACATCGTTAAGGCTGAAGCCCGGTCAGCATTGGTGGCGGTAGCAAATGAAAAAACAAATAAATAAATGCAGACGAAGAAAAAAAAGCAGTCGGAGGAGAGGCGTACCTCTTCTGGTGGTTTGTGACGGCAAGAATCTCCTGCTCCCACATGGCGACCTTCTCGGCCGAGCTGGGCTTGTTGCCCCCGCCGAGTCCGAGGAAAGACATTGTATCGAGCGCGTTTGGTTTTTGGACGACGTGGAGGGCGCGGCGACGATGAAGTTGGTGGTCAAGGATCTTGACAAGTGTTGTGACGAGCTATCCGTCGACGTCAGAAAAAATTCGTGCACTTGATAAGCTTGATAAGTGCCAGCAATTGACCAAACAGCACGTACGGATGCGGTACACGTATTCCAGACATGCAATATCGATGGATATATATCTCTACAATCATGTCCTCTTTACTTCTATAGACATTACAATATTCCTGTTTGGTATATTTGTGCATATTTGCTTTGCTTCAAAGCTGTCAATGACTAATCGCTCGCGTCTGCAGTGGTGATCGCCAGGTGGCGCCAGGTGGCGCTGGTCGTGGCCACGATTATTCAATCTATATTCTGAGCTTGTCCTTTGAGACCGACGTGGTGGCTCAACTATCCAGGCGGTGCGATCTTGGGACCGTGGTGTATGATACATGCCTGAATTATATCAAACCAGAGCGATGACACATCAAAAAGTCCCCGTGTCCACATCTAATCCTCCTCCTCCTGCTTGACCTTGACCGTGCCAACAGCATCATCCATGGCCACCTCGCTCTCGCTCTCCTCTCGCTTGACATCTCTCTCCAGCCTCCGATGGATCGCCCAGACGCCCAGCTCGCTCCAGATCCTCACCTTTTCCTCAATCTTGATGCCCGCCGCCAGTCCACTCGTGCTCGTGGCCGCAAACATCCGGGCGCCCTTCCAACCGTCCCGCTCCTGGCCAAACCTGCCGAGATGGTCCTTCCAGCCGTATTCGAAACCCTTGCTCTTGTTGTCCTTTTGCTGCCCCCTCGCCTTCAGAACCCTCTCCACGCTCTCCCAGATGCCCTTGCCCACAAAGCACACCACCTCGGGTCTCCACTTGGTGGCCTTTTCCTCGAGCACGCCCACGCCCGCGTCCATCTCGCGCTTGCTCAGTTCGGCCCCGCACCTGCTCGGCCGCGAGACGATGTTGGTGAGCCCCAGCGAATACAGCTCGGGCATGTGCGTGTCCTCGTCTGGCGCGCACAGGCGCGGCGTGATGCCCGACTTGTGCAGCAGCCGCCAAAAGTGGTTGCTCGGGTGAGCGTACGCGTGCCCCTCGACCGCGGTGCGCACGCCGGGGTTGAGCCCGACAAACATGATGAGCAGATTAGGTGCCAGCGCATCGGGGAGGAGCTGCGGGAGGTGGGCGTAGGCCGAGGGCGGCGCGTAGGCACTGGACGACGACGACGACGATAACGACGACGACGCCGCCGCCGCCGCCTTGCTCCCCCCAGACTTGGGTGCTCTGCGTCTTTTGGTCACGCCAGAAAAAGACGGAGATAATAATGACGATGATGATGATGATGATAATGACGCGGCCTTGCGCTTCGAGGGCGTCGTCGTCGATGGTGTGGTTGTGGTTGTGGTTGTGGTTGGGGTCGAAAAGGTGAAAGCAGCAAGCTGAAGTCGGCCATCAAAGGTGGCGAGGGTCGCCTGCTCCTTTGCATTTGGCTCAAAAGCCATGTCCTCTGCGTCGGCTGGCATTTTATATGGCGACGAACGTTGTTGTGGATGAGATGGGGCCTGCTCAAAGGGAGGGGGGATGTTTATATGAAGGGAGTTGCTACGTCCTCCCCCTGGCTCGGCTGCCTAGTCCAAGTTGTGCTGCCTGTTTGTTCTGTTCAGCCGCATGCCCAGCTGCACACACTCATCGAGACGAGATCACGATTACGACGCAGCAAAAGGACATGGACGTAGCGTTTTCAAAAGAACACAAAGTGTGGTATTATGCCCATGCCTTGGTCTTTTCGCTTTCCTACGTGATAGGCAGACGCCCACCTTGGCCACCTCCTTGCTGTCCATCAACTCCCAAACGCCCAAGGTATGTATGCATACCTACTGCCCTGCCAGAACAAGCTCATTTGCACCGCTTCTCGACAATGCCGGCGCCGTTCTCTTCGTACTCCTTGCGGGATATCCACATCTGGTGAAACGTGCCCAGACTCGAGAGAATGCTCCCCCCCACCCAGGCGCCGAACCGGCGCTCCGTGGTCAGGCCGGCCGCCACGGTCCTGATCTTGAGCGACGGGTACATGCTCTGCAGCTCCATGTTGAGGCGCTCGGTGAAGCCCCTGACCAGAGACGTGCCGCCCGTGACCACCACGTTTGCGAGCAGGTTGCCGCGCACGTCGACGTCGACGGCGCTGATGGCCGCGCGGACGAGCTCGGGGATGGTCTGCGGCGCCGTGATGGCAGGCTCGTCCGGCGTGGCGATGGAGGAGGAGGACGACGACGAGGTGGTGGTGGTGGTGGTGGCAAGCTGGGCTGCGTCGTCAAACATGCCCTCTGCGACGCGGTAGCGCTGCTCGTGCCACATTTGGTTGGCGCCGTTGGGGAACTCAAACACGGGGCCCGGCTGGCTGCGCACAATGTCCTCGTTGCCCGGATCCAGGAACCTGCCGCGGTGGTGCCAGACCTCGACGACCGACTCCTTGAACTGGAGAAGGGTGCGCTCCTCGTGCAGGGCGCGGAACGAGTCCGAGATGGGGAAGCCAAACGTGCGCAGCTTGGCGCTCGCCGGCGCGCCCGCCTCGACGGCCGACTTGCTCTCCACCATAAACGCGGGCACAATGTCGACCGGGGGCGTCGAGCTGGCAAACATGGTGCGGATCTGCGACGAGAGCCACACGCCGCCCACGGGGGAGCGTTGGATCGACTTTTTGAGCACCATGCCGTCGTGGATCGCCGTGACCGACGTGTTGGCCCCGCCGACGTCGATGACCAGGGCCGTCGCCTTGCCGGCCGCAAACGCCGCCAGCACGGGCGTGCGGCTCATCCAAAAGGCCGGGCACCCCCAGTTCTCCATGATTACTTCAATCGCCTTCTCTCTCGCCCGGGGGGAGTTCCATGGCGCCTCCGACATGAGCAGGGGGTTTTCCTGCAGCGACTTTTCGTGCGTGTCGGCGACGTCGCCAAGTGGCTTCTTTGTGATGTTGTTGGTGGTGGTATTCGCCACGCCATCGCCGTCGTCGTCATAGTCGTCGTCGTTCATGGCGATGTCGCCCTCGCCGTCCCTTTTGCCGTTTTTCGCATCGTCCTTGACGTCGTCGTTGAGGCCATTGCGCGACGCCGGCGTCTGCGGGGCCGCGTGGAGAGACCTTACGAGCATGTTCTCCCATAGGCGTGCAGCAACCTCCCAGTCCTCGACCACGCTGTCGCGCGACATGTAGTTCCTGACCTCGATGTCCGGACGCGGCATCATGTAGTCCTCGCCAAACAACTCGAGCGGAGGGTTGCGGGACCCGACGTGGCCATATGTCGAGGGGAGAACCGACTTGGGGACGTCCTCGCCCGCGAAGCCGGCGCGCGTGTAGCAGTAGCCCGGATCGAGCACCAGCGCGGCAATCTCATCTAGGACAAGAGTGGTGGTGGTGAGCCTTGGATCTGCAAAGAAGGAGAAGAAGCGAAGAAGCAGAAGCAAAAGAAGATGGACGCGACCTGGACGCGAGGGAAGAAGCCGACGCACCTCCACCGTAGACGTCGGTCGGCTGAACCGACGGATTCAACGGCTGGGACATGATGTGCAGTTGCAGGAAGTGATGGGATTCGAGTTGGGGCCGGCAGCTGATATGCAATTCCAATCCACGCCTTGGTTGAAAACGACAGCATCAAAAGTGCGAGCAATAACACATAATACTCCGTACTTCTTGGGTTGATGGCTTGCCAGCTGTCAGCCTAATAATGGAGCTGCTTTACAAGTGGAGCTAGTGGGGCTTCTCAGACGCTTCGACTTATTCATGACTTATATCATCATCATTATCATTATCATAATCATACATCTTTCAAACAACTCAATCGCCCTCATGGCCGATGCAGATGATCCCCGGGACCGGCCCTTGCCGTCCTCTTTTGACAATAACAGGTCAGCCCCCCAGTCGCACTTCCAGTTACTCGATATCTAAATTCCTCGCCCAGGGATTTCTATGAGAAAGAGCCTGTTCTCCACAAGATCTCGCGCAAGGTCCGCGAGGAGCCGCTCATCCCCATTGGCCTGGGCCTCACCGTTGCTGCGCTGCTCAATGCGCTCCGCGCATCCCGACGCGGTGACAGCGCCACGCTCCAGCGCATGTTTCGCGCTCGGGTGGCCGCTCAGGGCTTCACCGTCCTCGCCATGATGGCCGGCGGCATCTACTATGGCAAGGACCGCCAGCGCACGACCGAGCTGCGCAAGATACAAAAGGAGCGCGACCACGAGGAAAAGCACGTCCGATGGATCAAGGAGCTCGAGGCAAGAGACGAGGAGGAAAAGGAGCTCAAGAGGAAAGCAGAGGCCAGGAGGGCTGCCAGGCATGCCGCTGCCAAGGCCGCCGCAGAGCCCCTCGAGGAAGGGACAGCTGCCACCACACAAAAGCCCCAGCCGGGTGGGATATTAAGCTCTCTGGGTTTGGGGGGCGCGAACAAGAGCCCAGGTGCCGGAGAGCAGACCGCAGCCGTAGAAGAAGATGCTCCCAGGCCGCCAGCGCGGAGGCGCAAAGAGAATCCCAGGAGCTCGTTGCCAGAGTTGGCAGACCTCGTGTCGTCCAAAAAGCCATCCAGCACAGGCGAAGGAGGCTCGCCAACTAGGAAACCATGATGTTGGAAAAGAGTATTCCCATGATTATCGACTTTCCAGGGAAGCCACCACTACAACTGTGCGAGGGCTTGGGTAAAAGTTGCAGATATGAAAAAGTTCTGAGATAAGGATAATATCTTTGTGAATTACATATTACATTTCCACGTTCAACTGGCAGCTGCTGACATCTGGCCCTGAGTCCCAACTTCTCGCCCAGATTAATTCATTGTTCCTCCCACGTCACGACAAAGTTTGCAAGCTTGGCTTTTGTCTAAAAAGGAAAGAAAGAGAGAAAGAAACAACATCGTCACGACACAGGCATGGCATTGCTAGCCCAGCAACATCCCCTCTAGCCTGCGCCCGACGATGCGCGTGCGCTCACAATGTGGCTTCTACGCACTTCTCTCGACGGCTTCGATCGTCCAAGGCTGACCTTTGCTGCCTTCTCCGTCCTCGCAACCGCCGGCGCCGGCTACGCTGCCTACCGCACCCTCCGGAGGCACCACCGCACCCTCCTCCCCCCCTCGTCGTCCCCCCTGCACCGCAGCAATGCCATCCGTCGTCACTCTCGCCACCCGCGCCGCTACACCCCGGCGCCCAGCACCTCGTCTTCCGACAGTGACCAAGACGCCGGGCCCGGCGACGAAAACGAAAACGGAATCGAAACCGAAAACGAGCTTGCCGGTGGCATCTTTGGCATGTCAGACGCCGGGCCCGATGCTCCCGCTGACAACGAGACCGTCTTTGACGCCCACTGGTGGGACGACAATCCGCCCACGCATACGTCGGTCCGCGCTGGCCATAACATAGTGACGCTGCTGTTTCGAGTATCCGAGGACAATGCCAGGAGGAACGCCTGCATCCATCGCGGCTGCCGCTGCAACGCCTGCGGCACCGTGCCCATCCGCGGCCTGAGATACCACTGCGCAAACTGCGCCGACTACGACCTCTGCGAGGCGTGCGAGCAGCAGGGCCTGCACTACAAGACGCACGTCTTTTACAAGATCAGGATCCCCAACAAGACTGCCGGGACCAGGCTCATGCAGCCCGTCTGGTACACCGGCGACCCCGACAGCACCCGCCGCACGCTGCCCAAGGGACTCATTGCGCGCCTGTCCCGGGAGGTAGGCCTCGAGAGGCCCGAGCTGGAGGCGCACTGGGAGCAGTGGACGTTCATGGCCAACACCGAGTGGCGGGACGACCCGGACGGGCTGGGGCTGGCCATGGATCGCAAGACGTTTGAGCGGTGTCTGGTGTCGTCCAAACAGGCCACGGGCGGCCCCAACCTGATCCACGACCGCATGTTTTCCTTTTACGACACCAATCACGACGGCCTCATCGGCTTCTCCGAGTACCTCCATGGCGTGTGCTTCCCCTCGCGCACCGACAAGATACGGCGGATCTTTGACATTTACGACGTCGACGGCGACCAGTACGTGAGCCGCAGGGACTTTCTCCGCCTCTTTCGCGCCAACTACGTCCTCTACAAGGACATCTTTCGCGACGTTCTCGACAGCATGAACGACCAGAGGATGGGGAGCACCGAAACAAGACAGCTCGTCAACAGCCGCCAGCCTCTCAGCAGCCACTTTGGGCGGGACGAGCGTCTGCCGGGCTCCGACGGCGAGCCGCTACAGGAGGGCAAGGTGATTTCGTCAAACGGCCATGTCGAGCTGCAGAGGCACATCCACGGCGTCGTCCGCCCAGACATGCCAGACACGGCCCCCCGGCAGGAGCTCTTGATGAAACTGGCCGAGACCCCCGACTCCCCGCCTTTTGGGCCGTTTGAGCCGGATCCCTACGTCGAGGCGATGCTCGATCCTCCCACCGCACTCAACCAGCTGCCTGACCTGCTTGTCGGCAACCACGCATCCGCAGATGCCGGCGGTGCCGAAGAAGAAGAACAAGAACAAGAACAAGAGCACAGCGACCCGGAGAGCGCGCCCGCAAATGAAATGCATAACAATAATACTATGGCGGCCGCGACCAACAACTCCGGCGGGATCGACTATGACGATCCGGTGCTGTTGCCCGGCGACATCGGCCCCCCCAGCGTGCTGAGAGAGCATCGCCATTTGGAGCGCAGGCTGCGCACAAAAGCGAGGAAAGAGCTGCTCCAGCGGTGGGTGCGCCGCCAGTTCTACCTGGACGAAGAAGAGGGCGCGCTCGCTCCGGAAGGCTGGGATCCCGAGGCAGACATTTTGGCCGGCGTGCGGGTCAACGGCGGCGAAAGCTCCAAGGCGGCGCCATCGCATGAGCCGCCGTCTGCGCGATCACGGTCCAGCTCCAGGGTACGCTTCGCAGAAGGCCCCGACGACTTTGACACTCGCTCCAACGTGTCCAACTCGTCCTCGCGACGCAGCGTGCCCGAGCGCTGGGGCGGCATGGACATTCCCGTCGCCGAGCGTGACGCCGGCAAGGAGATCCTCTACCAGGTCACGCAGCAGGCCTTCAACGAGATCCTTGACACCCTGTTCAAGCCGGCTGAGGATCTCGCCGTGCAGGCGGCCGAGACGAAGCAAGAACGCCTGACCCACCAGGCAGCACTGGAGCAAATCGATCTGGACAGGGAGCTGGCGCTGCAGCGCTACGGCGAGCATCTCGGCGAGGATGATGATGATGAGGAGGAGGAGGAGGAGGAGGAGGGGGAGGAGGGGGAGGAGTACACTACCGAGGAGGACGAGAGGGGGGGGGATGACGACGCCGGCCATAAGATGGATGACGATTCCATAGCTCAAGCTGTCGACGAGGGGCCCGGAGAAGTCCTCGACCAGCCAGAAAAGGATAACGAGAACAAAGAGAATCTGCAAGTGGACGACGCCACGGCTCAGCAGCAGCACCGCCAGCACCAGCAGTCAGTGGCGTCCTTGTCATTCACGACCGAAACACCGCACTTTGACCCAACCATGCCCCAGTTCCGCCCCAACGACGCTCGCCCCGCGACAAGCGGCACCGACGCCACCATAAGCGACCACGGCTCCATGGCCGCGCCGCCCGGAGCATTCCCCGCCAAGACACCAACGACCAAGATATCGCGCGACAGACTGGTCCAGCTGAAGCGTCTTGACGTTGCCGAGGCCGAGGCCATCAGGCGCGGCGGCTGGGGCCGTCTCGACTACCAGGAGTTCGAGACTGCATGGAAGAGCCAGGAGTCGCGCGGCCACAAACTCGACTACATTGGTGCTTGGGTTGAGTTCTGCATCCTCTAGCAAAGGCCCTGCTATCTTTCCACCTATGGCCTGTACTTTAACCTATCGGATGAAGAGGATGAAGGGAATGAAGGGGATGTAGAGGACGAAGAGGTCGAAGAGGGTTGATGGGTTTTGTGTATTTCCAAACAAGGGGTTCCAGCGATTATCGACCAGCCTTTTTGCTCATTCTTTGTATTTTATAGCCTGGAAAAAAACCGACCGAACCGGGACGGGACGGACATTAACTTAACAGAACTGGATATCCATCCACAAACTGCGTGGTAAACAGTACAAGTAAAATAGACGTGGGTGTAGTGTAGTGTGGTTGTATCTTTTCTTCAGATAGTGTGGCAACTCATCATTAATATCGCACGTCCAGACTCATCGAACCCGCCACGATTAAACAAAACCCAGGACTTAGCCCTTGGACATGGTTACTCGAGTGACGATATAACAACATATAACAACACCAGCCGTGCAACTTCCAGCGCTATCTTCCTTCAGTCCGCCCTCCACGCTCACGCCACTCGGGTCCGTGCCCGGCTGAGTCTGTCTCCGTATGAATCCACCAACTCCGAAACCTCAAGGCCCACGCGCCCTCCTGTGCTGCTCCGCCATGGCCACCCATCCTGCCGAATCCATGCATTTGTACAAATTGCAACTGTGCGCCGTGGCCTGCTGAAAAGCCTCATGATACGAGTGGGGTATGTAAAGATCCACCACATGATGGGATAGAGATGTCAAAGGAGGTTGTGGGGAACTAAGTAACGACAAAATAAAGGGCCAGGCCTCATTCCTGACGACGCTGTGTGATGATGCTTCTGAGATCCATCGGCCGTGAGTGTGGTTTGATTTTGGGATCCGCCCGTGGCGGGCCAAGGACCCGACACGAAAAGTTCAGTGTTGCATGGTGATGCCGTCTGCGAGGAGGGCGTAATTTGCCAGCTTGAGACCCAGAATGCGAGGCCGCGGGTATTCGGGGCTGATGACCATGCGCCCCTCCTTGTTGTAGCTGATCTCGCCAAAACTATCGCGGAGGTCCTCGAACCGGAGAGACGGGCGCGAGCGCTGCAGCTCGTTGAGGATGGATTCGCTCCACACCCCGGAGACCCAGCCATTCCTCACGAGGAAGAACGGGTTCAGCGGGGGCACGGGGGAATCTGCTGGCAGGTCAGCAGTGGCACCAAAGCTGAAATTTTTTTTTATAAATTATAAAAACCCACCCAAATCAATATACCGGATCCTCAGGTATTCCAATGCGTGCAACTTTCTCAACGACCGGATGCCTGCAAGGACGAGCATCTCAAACGCATGCATAAAGTTGAGATCTTGGATGCCGCATCCAGATTCGGGCCCGATGCCGACAGGCCTGCAGCAGTTGCGGGCCGTGATGTTGATGCTCCGTAGGCGCGAGATGCGAGGATCAACCTTGTGGACCAGCTCGTCAAAGAAGGTCCTGCAGAGACGGCCCGTGTACGAAAACTGCTCGAGCGCGGGGACGGCCGCGGCCAACGACGTGCAAAAGTGGATCTGGCTAGCCACCTTGCGGAAGAACGGGGGGCAGGCCAGCTCGCGCCGGTACTCGCCTTCCAGGCATATGTGAAGCTGCGTGATGTTTGAGGGCAGGCTCGGCAGGACCGTGGCCATGCTGAGGTAGCTCTTGGACTTTGGCCTGCTGTACGAGCCATGCCACTCCCTGAGGCCTGGGAGGGCCGAGAGAAGCGTGTCAAAGTCCTTGGCATCACGCGCAAGGTTCCACTGGCCCTTGGTGACGAGGGTCTCGATGGTCGGGAGCCGGACCAGAACCCTGGGCATCGACCCGAGGAAATGAAGAACTTTGGGCGCCTTCCGCCGTTCGCCGCCCTCGAGGGTGAGCACACGCACCGAGGGGAGAACGGATTTGACAAAGACAAAAGATTCCTGCAAGGTGCACTTGCCCATCGGGAGCGCGTACGCGGGCCCAGGCTGTGGGTCCGGCGATCCGTCGCGGAGGTGGTGTGCCGGAAGCTGGCGGCCGCGGTCGACGGTGAGCGGCGTGGTGGCACGTTGAAACACGGGGAACCAGAGCTCGATGTGCTTGACATATGATTGCAGATGCTGGTGGGTCTCGAAATACGAGACGGCTTGCTGGATGGACTCGATGGTGGCACGGATTTTGATGTGGCGGTACAGCCGCTGCTGGATCAGATATCTCCAGGTCGGGCTGACGAGGGCCAGCTCGGCAAGCTCCTTTCGTCGCGAGTGGCGCAGTATCGTGCCCCAGCTGCGTGTCACGCAGTGCATGTCCAGCGAGCTCTTGGACGCGGTGGAGACGCGGTATCCAAAGAGGTGGTCGAGGATGGCCTCGTGGATCTCGGCCGGAAGATCGTCGAGGTTGACGGCGGTCGACGAGGCCGGGGCATCGGGGATCTCCACCTCCATCTCGTATCCCGACAAAGACGGCGAGGGGGCGGTGGGGACGGTCTCATCCGAAGAGTTGTTGTCGCTGTCGTCGTCGACGGCTGCGTCGTCGATGGCTGCAGCGTCTTGGATGGCGGCGTCGGCGGCGTACAGGGATTGGCCGTCGACGTCGTCCTGGCAGCAGACGGAGTTGCGACGCTCTGGATGCGGGAATGGGGTGCTGCTCGGCCGGGCGGGCGGCGTGAAGTGGGCTGGCCTGTGCTCGCTTCGAGTGTGCACGGGCTGCACCGGAACGGTTGACGAGGAGCCCAGAGAGACGGGGTTGGAAGACGGGGGGTGCAGCGACGTGAGCATGATTGACGTGAGCTCCTCGGCCGCGCGATCGTTGTCGTGAAGCGCCTGTGGCGGGGCGGGCACGGTTTCGTCGGGGTGATGTCGGTGTCGATGCTCAACCACCCGGTCCCGTGCTGGAGTGCAAACCTGAGAACCCAGAGACTCGGTATCGAATGCCATGATAGCCAGGGCGAAGATGGGGAAGCGGGTTCCGGAAGCGACGTTAGGGAGATTAGGCAAGGCGGACGGGATACGTAGTTGTTGGAGATTGGCGGCTGTGCTGGCGGTTGAGGGGTGGTCGGTGGTGGTCGGGGGTGGTCGGGAGGATTTGGTCGTAAGGACGAGGCAAAAGTCACGGCCACAGGCCACAG
The DNA here is from genome assembly GCA_026745395.1 of Tympanopsis confertula. NCBI lineage: Eukaryota > Fungi > Ascomycota > Sordariomycetes > Coronophorales > Scortechiniaceae > Tympanopsis > Tympanopsis confertula. The sequence goes on along the minus strand of JAOYNU010096020.1, from coordinate 10,500 downwards.
GCCACAACAAGCACTGGAATGGGGGGGCGCTGCGTTGGGGTCCCCCTCCCTCCCTATCGCTGCATTTCCAGCAGCGAGGCAGCAGTTGCAGGTGGCTCGGAAGTCCGGACGGCCTGGAGCGGATGGATGATGATGGCAAGTTGGTTGGAGTCTAAGCTTGTCGTGATTTGGGTCGAGGGAAAAAGGGAAAAAGGGAGAAGGGGGAAAAAGGGAGAAGGGGGGAAAAGGGAGGAGAAGGGGGGGGAAGAGCAAGAACATGAAGTTTGCTCCGCACGGAAGGCAAGACCGAGCGAGCGTCCTTTTACCGTACCGCTCGTACGGTTAGTAATAATAAGTATGTACATGAACATGAAATAGATAAGCAGCAATCGCCAAGATACGGATAGGACAGATAAGTCAAAGTATCTTATCCCCGATACCGGGTTGATATTATAGTTTTATAGTTGCTCGGATCGGCCAATGAGAGAATGGGAGGCACTGCACTTGTAAAACTTGAAGAAAGTGGCAGCAATTTGATGTCAAGGCCACCCCGACTCATCCACCAGGCCAAAGGCTTACTGGGAACAAGCCTGGCCGGCAGCCCACGCACGTCCCGGGTCCCGAGGATGGACTCCACTCTCGCAACGTCCACGGGCGGGGCTGCCGGCCGTCGTGCTTCACTTGCCTGCATTGGAGACCTGGCAATGTGATCTGGAGTGACGCTTGCCAGAAGAAGGATGCGCAAGGGGTGCACATCCTTGGGATCCGCGGCGTGGAGAGAGTGCATCGGTGTCGATCAAATGGCGGACACATTGGCGTGATGTCGAGCATTGGGGGCTGTTGGCATCATCAGAGACCTTTACTAGTACTGCTACTTGTGGTACGTTGGCAATGAATGAGGAACTCAGGATCACCAGAACCGCCCGCCATGATAGATGGATGCCCCCTTGCGCCACAAGGAGTCTGATATCGATTCCGCGAATAGAGTCAACAAAGTGCACACAAAACAAAACGCCTTTTGTCACGGCTCAAGCCCAGGCACGCACCCACATCCACCAGGCGGCGCGCACACCATGTTCTTGGATTCATTACCCTTGTCGGCCTTCCTGTACGGGCGTCCCCTTTTGACATGTATTTGAAGAATATTTGGGCCGGTTGGCCGTGACGGTCGGCGCGTGTGTGTGTTGGTTTGCCACGTGATCAAGGCTGTGCTCGTGGGGATCCATTTTTTGGTGCTTCACGATTGCCAGTCTACCCGCTTACGGTACGCTGCTTCTGGTGTCGCAGATCCTCCCTGATCCGCTTGACGAGTGACGAAACGGTGCGTGTGTAAAACTGCCACGCTCGTGTGCTACGCGGGCAACCCAGCTTTGGTGGAAGTGGCGTTTCTTCCAAATAGCAATGAACCCAGCCAGCCAGCCGCCTCTTGGACTCGGTGTTGAGCGCGATTGCACGCTCCTGGATGGTGCCGTCATTGGCCATCTCATAGCCGCCTTGGTCCGGGTCTCAAACAGTCACAACACGAGCACGCACGAAACGACTCAACCAACCCCCATTATTTGTTTGATTTTGGATAACCTCACCTTCCTATTCACCCAATCTGCAGTACAACGTTGTCATGAATGCCAAGCCGAAACGACTGTGTCGCTTACAAAGATGAGGATAAAATCGAGGCAGGATGCAACGGGCCAAGCTGGCAGTTTATTGGCCATCCATTCGGGTGGGCCAGTTCCTGTTGGGAGGGGGCAATTTGGCGACAGGGAAATTTGAAAGGAGCCTTTTGCCTGGATTCCTTTTAGAATCTAGAACCATTCGGTGTCTGCCTCGGCACTTGGGGATCCTTCCCGAACCAAGAAGGGGGATGCGTTTGATGGGGAAGAGGTGATATATGTCATGTAACCCTCTGAGAACCTTTGGTATCAATCTGTCTATCCTGGGGGAGGATGGTTGATGTCCGTTTCATGGGCCTGTCAAGGGGCTGCTACTCAAGAGTGAGGGGCCAGGCGCTATTGGATGGCGCCGAGACGCCAAGATGTCGAGTAAATAAAGCGTTGACGAGATTGTCAGACGAGTAGAAGAGCAAGAAGGCAAGGTCAGGTCATTTATTTTCTACTTTTATTTTTTCAAGTCAGAGGCGGTCACGTGGGACTTGCCACTACGTGCTCCTGAATGCATATCTACAGCAAACCCCCGCTTGAGACATATAGCTCAACTTTTCACTTTCCAGCGGCCTTTCCGATGGCGGCAAAGGATGTTGCATGTCTCTTTGTGCGGCTGTTGGGCGAAGCATTGACCACAGGATATGACCACAGAGGATATGGCTTCGACCTGATATTGATTTGCTCGAAAACGTCTGGGCCAGTCGACCAAAAAATGGCTGGCGGGCGGGTGCTTGCCGCACAACCTTGGCGATCGCTCTTGTGTATTTATTTTATTACCTGCACGCCCTCGATATGCACGATGGCTTCCCGCCTGGTATTATATGTGGGTTATATGGATATACGGTGGAGCCTCGATTGAAATATCGGCACTGATTAGCTAAACCCCTATAAGGCTTTATGCAATATATACAATATACTTTAATTAGCCATGTTGTTAACGAGGCTCCGCTATAGATACCATCTCTCAGGTCAGATTGATGACGACCTGGGTGACCGCGTCGTGGCCTCCTGGCCCCCCATCGTGGATGGTGCGGCAGCAAGAGAAAAAGAGGCACGACGGGAGGGGGTGTTTTTAAGGTGGTGATACGACCCCTGGCAAATTATAAGACACGCTTATACCCACTTGCGTCCCCCCCCGACGACCCCCGGTTTGTATTCGGAAGAAGGAAAACCCATGTCAGCGTCTCTCGGACGCCGTGGTTTGCTCCCCCTTTGTCTTCTTTTAAACTTGGTCTTGACGGCTATTTTCCTCATTTTTCTCTTTGGATAGTTTCTCTTCTTTCTTTCTATCTTTTGCTTTCCATCGACCTCCGTTTCTCTGCGTCGCCACGCCTCTTTCGTCGCCTCTTTTCGTCGCCTCTTCCTCCTAGCCTCATTTCCTCCTCATCAGCTTTCCTTTCTGGCCCGGGTCGGTTGGCGCTGGGTGATTCACGTCGTGTGTATGTTTTTGTGGTGTGCTTTCCCCCTTTGTGCGAGCCTTCTCTCGTTGCTTGCCCTTTGCCTCAGGTTTTGGTCACAATACTTACAACAACAAATAAATAGACACCCGCCTTGTTATTGAGTGTTCTTTGTTCTCTCGCGACGAAGCCCGATGTTGACGCCTGAACACTCACTCGTCTCGTCTCTCCTTTGACCTTTGATAAATATTCCTTTCTTCAATCTCTCTCTCTCTCTGCTAGGTCGGAGGAAGATCCTCAGTTTCTGCTTCTTCTTTCTCACCGTATATTATTTTATCACGACACGACATCTTTTGACTCGGACCTCCGAGTGCAGTCCGCAACCACTCACTCGCTCGCTCGTTGTCTGTGAAGCGTCGTCAGCTCTTGGATTCGTCTCATCTGGATGCCGAATTTTCTGCAAAGGCCTTTATTTTACCCATCATCGGCTTTGACTCCATCCTTTCTCCTCTCTGTTCTTTCGTCAAACCCAACTGTGCATTTGCGATAAAAAAAAATCCCACCCACATCACTCACATACATCACACATTCAACATGGCTTCGCTCAGGACACTTTTGGCAGCCTTTCTTCTCCTTCCCCTCGGCGTCGTTGCCCAGGGTCCCGCCACAACCGGTCCCGGCCGGGGTCCTGGCAGGTTGAGCAAAGGCAAGGGCTCGTCCTCGTCCTCCAGCTTCGGGATTGCCTCGTCGTCGTCGACGCCCGCCGCCAGCCCTTTTTTTAACGGAACGAGGCTGCCCTGGGACAACGACTTCTCCGACGACGACGTGGCCGATGACTTGATGATTGTCAACTGGTCCAACGACATTCCCGATGACGAGATCGACGCCCTTGACGCCTGGATCCAGGCCACCTCGCACAAGCGCAGCCTGGGCAAGAGGGATGCAAGCTTCCAGTACGTCCAGAGCATCAACCTCAACCACTCGCAGTACTCGGTCATCGATACCCAGGACATGCCCGGCGACCTGATATACCAGATAATGGACCGCCAAGAGGTCCTCTCGTGCGAGCGCAACGTCAAGGTGCAGGCCTACACCACGCTCGCCCAGACAAACGCCCCCGACGGTCTTATCCGCCTCTCAAACGCCGCGGCCGGCGGCACCCAGTACATCTTTGACAAGACCGCCGGCACCGGCATGACCATCTACGTCATCGACACCGGCATCAACGTCCACCACACCGAGTTCTCGGGCCGCGCCACGTTTGCCGCCAACTTCGTAAAAGGCTCCCCGGACACGGACGAGAACGGCCACGGCACCCACTGCGCCGGCACCGCCGCCGGCCGCACCTTTGGCGTGGCCAAGAGCGCCAACATCGTCGGCGTCAAGGTGCTCGACGCCCAGGGCTCCGGCAGCATCTCCACCATCGTCTCCGGCTTGGAGTTTGTCTTCCAGCAGGTGCAGGCCGCCAACAGCGCCGCCACCAGCGTCGTGAGCATGTCACTTGGCGGCGGCAGTTCCCAGGCCATCAACGCTCTCGTCAACGATCTCACAAACCTCGGTGTCGTGCTTGTCGCCGCTGCCGGCAACAGCGCCGAGGATGCCGGCACCTCATCGCCCGCCTCGTCCCCGGCCGCCATCACCGTTGGTGCTATCGACTCCGCCGATGATAGCAGGGCCTCGTTTTCCAATTTCGGCAAGCTTGTCGACATTTACGCCCCCGGCGTCAACGTTCTTAGCTCGTCCATCGGATCCAACATTGCCACTGCCGTCCTCAGCGGTACCAGCATGGGTTCGTCGAATTTCCTCCCAGTATTGATGTGTATATGTATATATATATAATATCAAAACCTCCTAATATCTGCTAACAATCATTTCGCCGCCAGCCTGCCCTCACATCGCTGGTCTCTCGGCCTACATCATGGCCCTCGAAGGCATCAGCGGTGCCAAGGTAGCCGACCGCCTCAAGGAGCTCGCCCAGGCCAGCGGCGCCAGCGTCAAGAACAACGCCCCGAGCACAACGAGCCTCATTGCCAACAACGGCTTCCTTGGCTGAGCAGTCCTTGGGGGATGGCGCGTCGCGTACCACGATGGGCCACCAGCACTGGCATCTTTCCAGGGTTTGGGGACAGAAAGGGCTGTGCAAGCACGCACACTCACGCGACGCTAAACACTCACCCGTGGACACGTCAGAGAAAGAAACAATACACCTGACCTAACAGACGGTCTGGTCCAGCATTCGCTACTACGCCTGCAGGGACTCCTTACAAAAAGGAGACGAGGGTGTGTTTGTTGGGCTTGTCATTCTCGGTTTACTTAGCAGCGTCCTATTCTTGCATTTATTTCGAGCATTCGCAGGCATTAGTTTTTCCCTCTTTTTCTAAAAAAAGAGCAGATTTCTCCATTTCTCTATGCAGAGCGGATACCAGGCCATTTTGAAGAATTATATCGCTACACATCAAAAATAAAACATCACGACCTTTGGTGACTAGGCGCCAGGGGGATAAAACGTGAGCCAAGTAAAAGGGATGGAGGGACGGCAGCGCCAGGTGGCGTTGGTGTAAATATGTTGAGATGCTGTGTACATGTCTGAACAAGGCGATTGGGTGACTATCTCGGCAGCCTGCATCTATATATATACATCTGTATATATATAGATATATCTACATAGATAGACGAATGCCACGTTATCTCCACAATGCACAATCAAATCTCTCCGATGCCGTCGTTTATCAGTCAACTCGTTATATTAAATAAAACCACCATCGCATGACATGATTCGGGCAGTATTGTGGTACTGTCGTCATCTGACCATCACGCACTATAATATTTATGTAATATATTGTCCAAGGACACGAGCAGCTGGATGCAAAGTATGGGTTCATGATCGATCTGATCTGAGATATTAGACGCTTTCTCCATCAACACCGGGGTCACATGACTACGAGTACAGCACAGTACAGTATCTGCTATCAGCACAGTGTGTCCAGCAAACGAAACTGTTCTCGTCGTTCTCTGCTCTGTTCTCTGTTCTTTGTCAAGAACAGAACAGGACAGAACAGGACAGAACAGAGCTGCTCACAAGATGGGCTGGCTCGACGGCATAATCGGCAAACGCTCCGAGGATCCACTCCAAGACCTCGACCCGCGCATCAAGCAATTCCTCGAAAAGGAATCCCCCCACAAACTCGCCGATCCAAAGACAAGGCCGAAAGCCACCGAGGAAAAGCAAACCACCACCCCCCCAGCACACACGGCGCCAGACGCCACAAGCGGGCCCCGCGTGCCCCCGCAAAGCCTCTTCCAGGACGGCCGCTACGCACATCTCTGGAAGACGTACACGCCGCTCCACGAGATCGAGGCCGCCACCAAGTCGGACCACGAGAAGCTTCGCGACGTGGTCGATGCCTTCAAGGACCGCAAGGCCCAGATAGGCCGTGCTGCGCTCGAGAACTGCGTCATCCAGCAGGAGGAATGGCACGAGTGTCTCAGGTCCGGCAGCTGGAAGGACACGCTGCAGCTGTGTCGGCACCAGGTCAGGGCGTTTGAAAAGTGCTACGTCACCCAGGCTGTGAGTTTCGACGGGGAGTCCGGCCCGGCGAGAGAGCCTTTTTTTGCTGCTGCTAACGATTTGCTTGCTTGTTTGTTTCGCAGCGCCTCCTCAAAGCCCTCGGCTACTACTCGGCCTACGGCCGCACCCCGGAGATCGAAGAGGACATACAGATGCATGCCGACTCGCTGTACACACGCATCCTCGCGCACGAGGCCCTGGCCAGGGAGGCAGCGGCTGCGGGCCGGCCGGCGCCCGAGTTCGACCCGCGCGTGCACATACGCGAGGGGCAGGAGCGCGTGGCCAGGATGCGCAAGGACGCCGCGGTCCCGGACATGGAGCCCAACGAGCGCGTTGCCGCCGAGTGGAGGAAGCAGCTCGACCAACTGCCGGAGGCGGACCGGCCCGTCGAGGAAGCAGCCTTGCGGGCCGACTTCCAGGCAAGGGCCAAGCTGGCGAAGGAGGTGGAGAAGCTCTGGGGCGACCATGAGAAGCAGAAGCACGAGGCCAAGAAGAAGGCGGATGCCGAAGGGCCCAAGCCGGACAAGATGGTCTGGCAGCAACTGCTGGAGAAACTCAAGGGGCAGTGAGGCCTGCTTTTATCATGCAAAGATTTGATCGAGTGTACAAAGGATCTATGTGTCATTCCTACTATTCCGTCAAAGCACACAGTCCCCTGACACGTGAAACGATCGCTGTAGGTTATGGTCGTGGGATCGTTTCACGTGCCTATTTCCCCCCAGTCACGTGGGGCATATCAAAAACGTCACAGCGGGGCTGATATTGAGGTGTAAGGTGAGCAACGCCAAGGTGAGCAAGGAAAAGGAAGCAAAAGGAAATTTCAAATTGGCCATCACAGGAGCTTCGCACAACGTCTCTTCTACCATGCCCAAACGCAAGCGCGACGACGGCAGCCTCGAGGGCAGGCTGGAAAAGCTTACCACGGAGCTGTTCCGCACGCTGAAGACGGCCAAGGCGTTTGAACGCCAGCGCCAGAGCAAGCGGCTGCGCGACCCGGCCACGACCGAGGAGAAGAAGGCGCGCATCGGGCAGGAGGTAGCCACGTTAAAGGTATTGCGCGCAGACGTGAAACGTCTTGTTGTTGGCTGGGCCAGCTGACATGTGCGGCATATAGTCCCTGGACCTGCACCAAGCCTCGGCCGCGCACATTGCGTCCTCGATCCTAAAGCACAAGGCTGTCGCGGCTGACCCGTCGCGGCTCCCCGAGTCTGTCCGCAACGGCGTGCCAAAGCCGGAGAACCTGACGGATGAACAGAGGGCCGCGCTGCACAATGTCACCAGCAGCCTCTACAACCAGACCGCCGTGAAGGCGGTTGTGGACAAGGCCGTGCTGGAGGTCTGCCGGGCGTTGAAGATTGAGGAGCCGCGGAAAGGGAAGCAAAAGGGCGACGGGGGACAAGAAGCACAAGCACGAGTCCTGGGACGACGGACCAGGGATGGAAGAGGGAACAAGGCTATGCCTGGCAATGACAATGGCGATGGCGATGACGAGTGGAACGGATTGGATTCGGACGGGGAGGAAAGCGACGGAGGCGTCCCCCTCGCTCAGGATGATTCGGACCTTGAGCGAGAAGAAGAAGAGGCGCTCGCAAAGTATGACGGCCTCATTGGCAGCTCAGACGATGGCAGCTCAGACGATGGCAGCTCAGACGATGGCAGCTCAGACGATGACGCACCGCGAAAAATGCCATCCACCTCACGCTTCACCGATGACGGCATCTCCCTATCCTCGCACTCGTCCCCGTTGCCAGACGACGACGACGACTGCTCTTCCCAAACATCCAAAGCATCAGCATCCTCGCCAAATCCATCACCAGCTGCCAAAAAAGCAAAAAAAAGCAGCACATCAAATTCAAACCCACAACAGCCGCGGGCCGGATCGTCCACGTTCCTGCCCACGCTCATGGGCGGCTACATTTCGGGGTCCGAGTCGGAGGCCTCAGAGGTGGACGTCGCTCCGGTCAAGAAACGTCTCGGCCAGCGTCAGCGGCAGGCCATCTACGAGAAGAAATTTGGCGCGCGAGCGAACCATATCCAGAAGCAGCAGCAGCATGGCGCGAAGAGGGGCGACGCAGGACGAAGAGATGACGGGTGGGATACGCGGAGGGGAGCCATCGGGGCAGAGGATGCCGGCCGCAACAGGAGGATGCCCTGGAAAAAGGGCGAAACGGGCCCGTTGCGAGATGCGTCCAAGCAGGTCAGACAAGGGAAACCGGCTCCGCCGAAGCAGGACGGTTCTTTGCACCCGAGCTGGCAGGCCAAGGCGAGGAAGAAGCAGATGGAGGCAAAGGCACTGCGGGATATCAGGGCCGACAGGATCGTGTTTGACTGAGCCTGGACTTGCTGACCCAGTGGCCCGGGTCGTCAGCCGACCGAAAGGACGATGATGGCTTATTTATTGCTGCCACTCATCAACTTGAGAAGGCGGTCACCGTTACTGGCAACCCGTTTATTTACTCCCAGCCAACCCCGGGCGTGCTTCCTCCTGAGTCGACCCCCAAGTCTAACAGTGGGGACTTATCCGGCCCTATCTATTTACAATACTTGCAACCGAATCCATCCACCCATCCCTCAGTTGCTGATGCTGGTGCTGGTGCTATCGATGGCGCAGATAATGTGCCGAAACATGTCTACTCGCTTTCGTGGAATCGTTAATCGCGTGTCGGGTGTACATATAAATAAAATAAAATAAACAAATCATCATGTCGTGCTGCGGCGTTACGAGTCGGTTTGATGGCATTCCCCATATTCCACCACCCCGTTGCGTTACTCGCTTCCCAATACCCCCCGGAAGCCCAAGGTGACGAGCATGGTGGCAAAGACGGCGCCAAAGGCCACCCACAGCAGGACCTCCAATATGTTGACGCCCGAGGGCCGGATAACGTCGGTGCCGTCGATGCTGCCGTTTTGCAGCGCGCGGATCAAGGTGCTGACGGTCAGGCTCACGGCGCCCTGGACAAGCAAGGCCAGGACGGACACGGGCTTGAAGAAGCGCAGGAACGAGGGGTCGTCGGCGAGCTCGCGCTCGCTAAAGACGTACATGACTGCCACGAGCGTGATTATGCCGAACAGGATGGAGCTGGCGAGCAAGAAGTAGCGCGCGACCAGGAGGTTGTGGAGCGCGCCCGAGGGCGTGTTTGGGGATTCGTTCATGATTTGCGTGCACGCGCTGCCCGTCATTCGACATGTTGCTGGAGACGAGGAGAGAAAAGTCAGTTACAAGTAAGCATGCGAATATACTTCCAATTTGAGCGTAGAGAGACAGAGGGAGGGAGGCCACGTACCCCAGAATCCTACTCGCTCGCCAGTCCTGAATTCGACAATGAAGACGTCCTTGATGGGCGGCGTTGCGCCCGCCTGAGCGATGGCGTCGAGGGCCGTGACAGCCAGGCTGAGAACGAGTATGGCAAGGTCATTGCCGTCTGCGGGCACGAGGACGCTATGCCGTCAGCCACCACTGCTCGACGTCGTAGGAGGGAGTCGAGGGCAAGGGAGCTACTGACCAACCTCGGGCATAGTGGCGGCAGATTCTTAACAACTCTCTGCTGATGATGCACCGCAGGCAGGCAGGCCAGGGAAGCCTCTAGGACCAAGATCGACGATGCGCCTTGGGGTCCTGACCATGTATCAGCGGGCCGTGCTCGACAATGACCTCTTCGACTTGATCTGGGTGGCTCGGCTTCCGTTCACGACACGCCGAGGTATTCGGAAGTGATATCGGAGCCAGGGCGAGGCTGAGGGTATGGGTGAGAAGGGGGGTAGCCAGGGTGAAGAAAGAGAGGGGAGAGGGATATAACGCGATACCAAGCAGAAGAGGGAAAGAAAAAAAGAGAAAGAGAAAGAAAAGAAAAGAAAAGAAAAGAGAGATAAAGAGAGGGAGCGAGAGAGCCAGAGA